>CAWUFW010014348.1:0-92500 GCA_963921515.1 Calotriton arnoldi | reverse complement strand
CCCTTCCGCTCGGGTCGGACCACTGGGGGGCACGAGCTGCTGGGGCCGCTCGGACTTCGCTCTTCTGGGTAAGGTGAAGGGCCGCCCGCCAGGCGGCAGTCCCTTGAGTCAGACGGTCCATGCGGTGTGAAAGCTCTTTCCTTGAAACAACAGCCGAGGCTGGCCAAGCAGTCCATCCCTAAACGGACTGAGAGTGCCCAATCGATCGGAGTACAGCCGGGGCCTCCCCTGGCAGGCCGCCCTGCGCGGGGGATGCCGGCTTCGCGTCCCTGCCTGCTCCCGGGGCGAGCAGGCTCAGAGAAAAGGCCCATCGGGAAGGGGCTGAGAGGCAGGCACGGACCGGGCCCCTGGGGGCCCCGGCGGGCGGGACCGGGTCCTGCCTTCCCCTGTCTTGGAATCGCCGGACCTCACGGAGGTCTGACTGACCCTCTCCCTAGTAATCCAGAGGAAAAATACCCCCCGTTCTTGTAATTCGTGCGCACCGGGTGATGGAGGGGACCCAAGGCGTGAACGTGCCCAACCTCCTGGAGCCCTCGCTGGGATCGGGGAGGCAAATGAGCCCTCATCGGGACTTCCAGGGACGCCCAGCCATCTGGTCACCCCATTGGAAAGCATTGTGCGTGACCAGATGGGCGAGGGTATAGGTGCGACCAGATGGCCGAGGGGAAAGGCGCGACCAGATGGCTGGGCTCGAAGGGCGGCCATCTGGTCGCTCTGTGCCCTAACGAAAGGGCGAGCGGGTGCTTAGGCATGGGGGTTCGGAGGCCCGGAGCCCCAGCTGGGCCTCAGCCATGGGGCTGCGAGGGGGGAGCCGACGGGCCCTCCGACCCGGGGCCCGCGGACACCTTGACAAGCAGGCGAAGCAGGGGAGGTCTGCACAGGACCGACGTACCCCCATCCCGGGCCCTTGGCGGAGTTGCAGGCCGGAGGACGGGGCCCAGGGCTGTAGTGCCCGACCCAGGGCCCGGTAGGGCCCCTGGACCCCATCGGAGCTCCCCGGCCCAGAGGAGCAGGGGAAGCCTCCCCGGGCCCATGGGACCCTGTCCCGGGCACCATGCCACACGGCAGGCCCGAGGACGGAGCCCGGGGTGGGGAGGCTGCCCTCCCCGGGGCCCTCCAAGTGAGGGGGGGCTCCCCGGGCATGACGGAACCCCTTCTCGGTTCTTTGGCATAGCGACAGGCCGGGGGACGGGGCCCAGGGCTGGAGCACCCAACCTGTGGCCCGGCTGGGCCCCTGGACCCAGCCGGGGCTCCCGGGCCCAGAGGCACAGGGGAAGCCTCCTCGGGCCCGTGGGACCTCATCCCGGGCACCCTGCCACGCGGCAGGTCCAAGGACGGAGCCCGGGTTGGAGAGGCTGTCCTCCCCAGGGCCCTCAGGGGCCCAGGCTGGAGCTCCTGAACCCAGCCAAGCAGGGGGAGGCTCCCCGGGCATGACGGAACCCCGTCTCAGGCATTTGGCAGAGCGGCAGGCCAGGGGATGGGGCCCAGGGCTGGAGCACCTGACCTTGGGCCCGGCGGGCCCCTGGACCCAGCCGGGGCTCCCAGGCCCAGAGGCGCAGGGAAAGCCTCCCCGGGCCCGCGGGACCCTGTCCCAGGCACCCTGGCATGCGGCAGGCCCAAGGACAGAGCCCGGGGTGGGGAGGCCACCCTCCCCGTGGCCCGGCAGGGCCCCTAGACCACATCGCGGCTCCCGTGCCAAGAGGCGCAGGGTGGGGCCTCCCCAGGCCCACAAGACCCAGTCCCGGGGGCCCTGCCACACAGCAGGTCTGAGGACAGAGCCCGGGGTGGGGAGGCTGCCCTCCCCAGGGCACTCAGGGGCCCTGGCCAGAGCTCCTGAACCAAGCCAAGCAGGGGGAGGCTCCACGGGCACTATGGAACCCCGTCCCGGGCCCCTGGCAGAGCGTCAGACCGGGAGATGGAGCCCAGGGCGGGAGCGCTCTCCCTGGGGCCCGGTAGGGCTCTTGGACCCCTTTGAGGCTCCCGTGCCCAGAGGCACAGGGTGGGGCCTCCCTGGGCCCGCAGGACCCCTTCCCGGGTGCCCTGCCACGCAGCAGGCCCGAGGACAGAGCCCGGGGTTGGGAGGGCGCCCTCCCCAGGGCCCTCAGGGGGGGCCCTTCCGAGCTCTTGTACACAGGCAAGCCGGGGCAGGCTCCCCGGGCCCGGCAGAACCCCGTCTCGGGCCCCTGGCAGAGCGGCAGGCCAGGAGACTGAGCCTGGGGCCCCTGGACCCCGTCGGACCTCCTGGGCAGACATGAGGCCTCCCCGGGCCCCCATCCTGGGCACCACACCACACGTTGGGCCGGGGGGCGGAGCCCCGGGCTGGGAGGGCGTCCTGGCCCGTCCGGCTGCCGGCTGAGGACCGCTAGGCCGAGAGGGATTTTGGAATACCCTGTCCCTAGTAATCCGGAGGAAGGGAAGCCCCCTTTCTGGTAACCTGTGCGCACCGCAAGACTGAGGGGACCCAAGGCACGGACGCGCCCGGCCTCCTGGAGCCCTGGCTGGGATCGGGGAGGCAAACGAGCCCTCATCGGGACTTCCAGGGCAGCCCAGCCATCTGGTCGCCCCATTGGAAAGCATTGCGCGCGACCAGATGGCCGAGGGGGAAGGCGCGACCATATGGCTGGGCCTGAAGGACGCCAATCTGCCCGTCCGAGCCTTCGTGGGAGGGCTCCCACCTGCCCTTTGGAGGGCTCGAAGGCTCTGCATCCCGGGGGCTTGGAGACCCCGGCTGGGCCTCTGGCCCGGGGCTGTGGACGGGGGTCCCCGACGGACCTCCGACCCAGGGTCCCCCAGGCACCTTGACAGGCAGGCAAAGCAGGAGGGAGGCCTGCCCGGGCCCAACGGACCCCCTTCCTGGGACCATGGCGGAGCAGGGGGATGTAGTCTGGTACCCTGGGCCCGGCCAGAGGTGCCGGGCCGGCACGCGCTGGGGAGGCCTCCCCAAGGCCTGCATCCCGGGTGCCCTGTCACGCTGCAGGCCCGAGGACGGAGCCTGGGGTGGGGAGGGCACCCTTCATCCCAGGGCCACCAAGGGCCCCTGCCGGAGCTCCTGAACCCAAGCCGAGCTGGAGAATGCCCGACGGGCCTCGGGCCAATGGCGGAGCGGAGGATGGAGCCCAGTGTAGGGAGTGCCCGGCCCTAGCCCATCTGGTCACCGGCTGAGAGCCCCCAGCCCGTGAGGGCTTCCAGCATACCCTGTCCCTAGTAATCCGGAGGAAGGGTACCCCCGTTTCTGGTAACCCGTGTGCACCGCGAGACTGAGGGGACCCAAGGCGCAGGCGCGCCCGACCTCCTGGAGCCCTGGCTGGGATCGGGGAGGCAAATGAGCCCTCATCTGGACTTCCAGGGCAGCCCAGCCATCTGGTTGCCCCATTGGAAAGCATTGCGCATGACCAGATGGCCGAGGGGAAAGGCACGACCAGATGGCCGGGCCCGAAGGATGCAAATCTGCCTGCCCGAGCCTTTGCAGGAGGGCTCCCACCTGCCCTTTGGAGGGCTTGGGGGCTCTGCTTCCCAGGGGCTCATCAGAGCCCTTAGCCTGGCCTCGGGCACGGGGCTGCGAGGGGGGCCCCCGACGGAACTCTGACCTGGGGCCCGCAGGCACCTTGACACGCAGGCAAAGCGGGGGAGGCCTGCCCTGGCCCGATGGACCCCGTGACGGGCACCCGGACCCTCGGCTGGCCACAGGACGTGGGCTCCCACACCCCAGGGCCCGCCAGAGCCCAGGCCCCGGGCCCGGTCCCTGCTTCTCAACCCAGCCAGGCCGGGGGATCTGGGAGCCTCCCCTGGCATGAGGGACCCCCGTCCCAGGCACATGGACCCTCGGCTGGCCACAGGACGTGGGCTCCTGTTCCACTGATTTTTTTCAGAACTCCGTGGAACTCCGCGTAGTGGCACTACGCCAACTCCGCCCAGGGTTACTCTACTGTCAAACACTGTAACAATTTAAATAATAGCAAAATAAATGTATGATAGCACACCGCTCGGTGCCACGTGGAATGACACAATTAACACCCATTTTCCCAGACAAAGTGCCCATGGCTTGAATTCTCCTGTAAATTTTGACAAATGGCGGTTCAAAAATGTTGGGGACTTAGTTAACCTTGAGTTTCGAGAGTAATGTTCCAGGTCTAGGGCTCCAAGTCTGCTGCTCAAAGAAGCCCCCCAAGCAAAATGTCTGGGAGTAGATGGGCAACTAGTCTTAGTACTAGTACTAGTTTGGGGAGAGGATGTAGCCTAACGGCTAGAGTGGTCGACCTCGAAGTTGGGGAACCGGTTTGAGTTTCGGCAAGGACGCTCAGCATCCTGTGATTCTGGGCAAATCACTTAATCTCCCCGTGCCTAGCAAAAATGAATGTGTCCGTCTGTAACGAAACTGGTGGTCATGTAAAGCGCTCTGATACCTGATATCTTCGGGTCAAGTTCGCCCTATATAAAACAAACAAAACAAAAAAGTGACAACCCAAATATGCTAGTCAGTATTGAATACAGTCAAAAGCAAAACGAAAGTGCCTTGTGCAGCATTTAATGTTATACTGACAGCCTTGCTACAAGAGGAACAATGCATACAGTTTAGTCAGGGCTTTAAGTGGGCCGGGTCTCACCAGTGCTGAACACCAGCAGTTTTTTAAAGGGGGCCTCGAAACGGGACTCTATCGGTCTCTGTTTTGTGCCCTGGCACAGGTGGTCCGTTTTTCCCGACTGCAGTGACAGCAGGCACATCGATGTGCACGTGCTCACACAGCTCACTTCTCACTAGTGGAGAAGGTATGGTATGACGTCATGCCAGGTGAGCGTTGTAGGGGAAGGGAAATCCTTTAAAGAGAGCCATTTTCTCTCTGGATTACCCTTCTCTTTTTGAAACTCAGGAGCAGCAACATTGTCGTGGTGTCACCAGGGTTTTAAGTGAAAGCTTTTTCAATATTAGATACAAGCCATAGTTGCTGATTATTTATCTTATGCAACTACCAACCATTGACAAAGCCAATAGTCCTGACTTGTTGTAGGTATGATGTTACTTGTATCATATCTGGATGCAATGACAGAAACAGCAAAATACAAGTCGGGCAGCACACTATGCGAAACACAGATTTTTAGCTTATGTGTTTTAAGCCACGCCCTTAATTACATTGGCCACGCCCCTTTATGAGACCCCCCAGTTTTTTCACCCCACTTAAAGCCATGAGTTTAATGGTTATGCAAGATCTATATTAGACCCGAGCACATACAGAACGGTTGACTGTTGGGGGCCTAGTTAGGATGCGGGGAGAATCCATGTGGTAAGTAACAGCTTTGAAAGTAACAAATGTCTTTGTGATGGAAACTCATGGTTCCTAGAATAGAGTCACTGTTGGGTTCCTGGCATGCAGAAAGGGATTTAACTAAGGTTCTATTAAAGCATGAGCTGTGGCTTTCATACCATTGCACAATTGTTCAACTGTTCCAGACCTACAGTGGCGCATCTTTATCCCACCTGTATGCAACAGAGTAGTCCTGCGAGAACTTAGAGCAGATTATGAGTACACTGTATAGCTCCCACTCCTAGACTCGAGGGAGGGCCACTAGGCACATGCATCAGTAGAGCAGGTGGTGCCTCTGCAGCAAGCTATTTTATCAAGGCACTGGATTACACCAATACTTTGCTGGGATTTTCTCGGCGTACACAAGAAGTCTGCTTCGGCTCCTCTTTTAGTACATCAGGATGTCCTCTTTAAAACTCAATTGCTCTTTGTTGGCAAGTACCATGGGTCAGCCAGCATCCTCCCTCCAGTGGCGGCTGGCATCTATGTGGAGGGAGGGTAGGCGTGCGCGAGAGCAAATAAATTTAAAAAATAAATAAAATGGAACACTTATCAAGTCCTTTGCACCAGACCTCATCTTTCTTCAACTGCAGCCTGGCCACCAGGAAACTCCCTTGACCAATCCTGGCGCTGTTCTTATGTAGCATGAGAGCAGTGCTCTGATTTGGGGTAGTGGCCTCACTCAGGGACTCACAGCACTCTGGAGGCCTGCACTTGCTCTAACCGAGCTGCCTTAAGACAGCTTGGTTAGAGATGTTTAAAGTGCGCATGTGTGGCTGGCCATCACAAGACGGCTGGCCAAAAAGACATGCACACTTTAAACAGTGCACAAACAGCCCACCCTCCTCCCTGCTGCTGTCACTCAGCAGGCCCTGCCCCGTCCTCACACTCGGTTCGGGATGGGGATTGAAAAAATAAAATGGTAATGAATTACCATCCTATTTTTCATCTCTGGGGCTTTGGGGGTAATTTAAGTGGGGCAACGCTCCTCTGCTCCAATAGAGGAGCCACCCCTGCCTTCCTCGCAAAATTTTGTGCTCCTGCCCCCAATGGCACCAAGTAAAGGATTACACTTTCCAAAACACTGATAATAAAAACAAAATTGTTCAAAGTTTTTGAAAGGTTTTGCATTTCAGTGCAAAAAATGGTACAGAGGCAGAATTTTCTGTGCATAACACAGAATAACATTGTTCATGCCAAACTGCCCCTGTTATACGAGGACAGGGAAGAACAATGAAATACATATCAGGGTAGAGATTCACCATGGCACATCGAGAAAAAGTATTGGTGAAGTCAATAGTTTTAGCCTTGGCAGGCCTGCAATGTGTTTTTTATTTCTTTTTTGCAAACATATGCAATGTGCATCCCAAGTTAAAAAGCCGTAAAAAGTAAGCATGCAGGTCAAAGGGTGGCATGCATATTTTTGCAAAAACATAATTAAAAAATGACCCATCACAAAAAAAAAGGATAACACTTGAAATGAAAACAGATATTCGCCCACTAGCCCCAGCACAGAAGTAGACTGACAACCTTTGAGGCGTATCTGCACATGTGCAGTGCAATACAACACCACTTACTGTATAAAGAGCCAGTGACTGAAGTGGGCTGACCCATTGCTCCATGCTGTGTCTTGTGGCGGGTGTAAGCTAAATATGAATGACAACTGAACACACCATTGGATGAAGAGTGCTGAACTTAAGACCCTGTATGGACAGATACGTGTGCATTTTTATTGTGGATGTTTTTGAAAACATGAGGCTGCCAAGACAGAAAAAATATGTCTCTTAGCCACACATAAAATAATAAAAATAGGTTGAGAATGGAGAGGCAGCACACAGCGTTTTACAAAAGGAATCATCAAACAAGCATTGGCAAAGCCATTCAGTCTCGTCTATGTGAGAGCTATTGGCTTTGCCAATGTCTTTTAGCCATGTTGCACAGCAGCGTGGCTGCTGTGCAGCATGGCTAAAAGATAGTGGCATGGCATAAAGCAGAGTGGCGCTGAGGAGAGTGATGAGAAAAGGCAAGTGGAGTAGAGTGGCGCACAGTGGAGTGGAGTTGCGGAGAGTAGCATAAAGTAGCGTAGAGTAGAGTGGAGTGGCGTAGGGTTGAGTGGCATAGAGTGGAGTGGTATACTCTGAAGTGGCATAGAGTAGAGTTGCATAGAGTAGAGTGGCATAGAGTAGTGTAGAGTACAGTGGTCTAGAGTACAGTGGCGTAGAGTAGAGTGGAGTGGTGTGGTGTGGAATGAAGTAGACTGGAATGGTGTTGAGCCACATTGAGAGGAGTGATGTAGAGTGAAATGGTGTGGGGTGGAGTGGTGTAAAGTAGAGAGGTATAGAGTAGAGTGACATAGAGTAGAGTGGCATAGAGTGGAGTGTTGTAGAGTAACATTGTGTGGAGTGGAGTGGAGTGCACTGGAGTGGAGTAGACTAGAGAGTCATAGAGTGGGGTGGCTTAGAGGGAAGTAGAGTAGTATAGAGTGGAGGGGCATAGAGTGGAGTGCTGTAGAGTGGAGTGGTATAGAGTGGAATGGCGTGAAGTGTAGTAGAGTGGAGTAGAGTGGCATAGAGCAAAGTGGAGTGGAGTAGAGTGGCATGGAGTGACATAGAATGGAGAGGAGTAGACTGGCATAGAGTAGAGTAGAGTAGCATAGAGTGGAGTCTCACAGAGTGGAGTTGAGTAGAGTGGCATGGAGTGGAGTGGTGTAAAGTGGTGTAGACTGGAGTGGAATGGAGTGATTGAGTGGAATGGAGTGGTATAGAGTGGAATGGAGTGGTGTAGAGTAGAGTGGCATAGGGTGGATTGGCGTAGAGTAGAGTGGTATAGAGAAGACTGGTATAGAGAAGAGTGGCATATAGTGGAGTGATATAGAGTGACATAGACTAGAGAGGAGTGGAATGGAGTGGAGTGGCATAGATTGGTGTAGAGTAGAGTGGTATAGACTGGCATAGAATAGTGTGGAGTGGAGTGTCATGGCATAGAGTGGTGTGGAGTGGCATAGAGTGGAATGGAGTGGTGCAAAGTGGAATGGAGTGGCATAGAGTGGCAAAGAGAGTAGAGTGTCGAGAGTGGCATTGTGTGGAGTGGCATAGAGTAGTGTGGAGTGGCATAGAGTGGAGTGGCATAGAGTAGAATGGCGTAGAGTGGAATAGAGTGGTGAGGTGTGGCATAGAGTGGAATGAAGTGCGGTAGAGCAGAGTGAAGTGCATTTGAGTGGCAAAGAGTGGTGTAGAAAAGAGTGGCATTGAGTGGAGTGGAGGGACATAGAGTGGCATAGAGTAGAGTGGTGTAGACTAGAGTGGCATAGAGGGGAGTGATGTAGAGTGCCATAGAGTGGCATTGTGTGTAGTGTCATGGAGTGGGGTAGAGTGAATGAATGAATAGTGTGATTTCTAGAGTGCACGGCTACTCTGAGTAGTGTCCCAGTGCTAAAAGAGAAAGTAAGAAGCAGAGACTGACAGAATTAGAGGGTGAAAAGCCATGTCTTGAGTTGTTTTCTGAAAGGCCTCTCACTTTCAATTTGATGTAGTCCAATGGGAAGTCTATTCCAGGCTTGAGGACCCAGAAGAGAGAAGGACTTGCCCCTTTTTTTTCAGCCTAACTCTAGGACCTCTGGCCAGATGGCCATGGGAAGAGCGAAGAGTTCTAAGGGGAGTGTAGTAATGGACCCTGGAAGACAGGTGCTCGGGCCAGAGTGGTTAACCGCTCTGTGCCTGAGGACAAGAGTCTTGAACAGGATTCTTTTATCAACAGGGAGTCAGTGCAGGTTCTTCAGGTGCATCGAGACAAACGTTCATCTAGGTAGGTTGAGAACCAGACAGGCCGCCACATTCTGGACCGTTTGATGTTTCCTCAACAGATGTTGTGGAAGACCTGCATACACAGCATTGGCGTAATCCAGCCTGGATACAATCAAGGCCAGGATCATATTTTTCCTCACAGACAAGGGGAGAATCTGTAAAAAGGTTTTCTCTGGTCGCATTAGGCCAAAGCATGTGCCGACTACTGTGTTAACTTGGCTATGTAGTGTCAGCTATCTGTCAAACTTGACTCCAAAGTTTTTTTACTGCATCAGCTTGAAAGTTTGGTAGAAGTGCCCCATCTGGCCAATGGGTTTTCAGGTTGAGGGAAAAATTGAAGCCATAACTAAGGGGCGTGGAGTACAATGGCATAGAGTAGAGTGGTATAGAGTAGAGTGATGTAGAGCAGAGTGGCATAGAGTGGAGTGGCATAGATTGGAATGGTGTAGAGTGGTGAAGACTGGAGTGGGGGTGTAGAGTGAAGTGGGTGGAATGGGGATGTGTAGAGTGGGTTAGAGTGAAGGAGTGTAGAGTTTTGTGGAGTAAAGGGTTGTGGTGTGGCATTGAGCTGAATGGAGTGGTGTAGAGTGGAATGGAGTGCCATAGAGTAGAGTGGCTTAGAAGATAGTGGTGTGGAGTGCCATAGAGTGGCAATATGTGGAGTGGAGCGACATGAAGTACCGTAGAGAGGCATAGAGTGTAGTACTGTAGAGTGTAGTAGCGTAGAGTTGCATAGCGTGGCATAGAAAAGTGGAGTGGAGTGGAGTAGCGTAGAGTGTTCTGGAGTGGATTAGAGTGGCTTTGAGGGGCTGAGAGTGTAATGGAGCGACAGCGTTGAATGGAGTAGAGTACAGTGGCATGGGGAGTGGCGTAAAGTAGAGTGGTTTAAAGTGGAATGACATATAGTGGCATAGAATGGAGTGAAGTGGGGGAGAGTACAGTGGCGTAGAGTGCGATAGAGTGGAGTGCAGTGGAGTGGCATAGAGTGGTGTAGAATAGAGTGGCATAGAGTGGAGTGGCATAGAGGGGAGTGGTGTAGAGTACCATAGAGTGGCATTGTGTGGAGTGGCGTGGAGTGGGGAGAGTGGAGTGTGGTGGTGTACAGAGGAGTAACGTAGAGTGGCGTAGAGTGGCATGAAGTGGCATAGAGTGGCATGGAGTACAGTGGCATAGAGTAGAGTAGCATAGAGTAGAGTGGTGTAGAGGAGAGTAGCATAGAGTAGAGTGGCATAATTGGAGTGGCATAGAGTGGTGTAGACTAGAGTGGAGGGGTAGAGTTAAGTGGGGTAGAGTGGAGTGGCGTACAGTGGAGTAGAGTGAAGGAGCGTAGAGTTTGGTAAAGTAGAGGGTCGTGGGGTGGCTTTGAGTTGAATGAAGTGGCGTAGAGTGGAATGGAGTGGCATAGAGTAGAGTGGCATTATGTGGAGCAGAGTGACATAAAATAGCGTATAGTAGAGAGGCATAAAGTGTAGTGGCATAGAGTGGCATAGCACAGTGTAGAAAAGATGAGTCGACTGGTTTACAATGGTGTAGAGTGGTGTAGAGTGGTGCAGAGTGGAGTAGAGTGACGTGGAGTGGCTTAGAGTGGAATGGAGTGACATAGCATGGAATAGCATAGAGTAGAGTAGCATAAAGTATTGTGGAGAGGCGTGGCATAAAGTGGAGTAGAGTGACGTAGAGTGGAGTGACATAGAGTGCCATAGAGTGGCATATTGTGGAGTGATGGGGAGTGACATAGAGTAGAGTGGCTTAGAGTTGATTGGCACAGAGTAGAGTGGAATGGCATAGAATGGAGTCTCATAGAGTGTAATGTCATTGAAGAGAGTGGAGTGGTGTACAGCAGAGTGGCATATAGTAGAGTGTGGTGGTGTAGAGTAGAGTGGAGTGACATGGAGTGGAGTGGCATAGAGTGGAGTGGCATAGAGGGGCATAGAGCTGAGTGGAGTGGCGCAGAGTAGAGTGGAGTGGGCCAGAGCAGAGAGACTTGGAGTGGAATGGAGTAGAGTGGAATGTCATAGAGTGGAGTGGCTTACTGTACAGTGGCATAGAGTAGAGAGAAGTGGTCTAGAGTGGCGTAGAGTAGGGTGGAGTGGTGTAGAGTGGAGTAGCATAGAAAGTAGTACAGTTGTGGGTGTAGAAAGCTAAAGTGTCCATAGAGGTGACAGATAGGGTCAAAGCAACATGAAGAAGCAGCTATATGCCAGTCGTTAAAAGTAGAAAAGCACATTGCACATCTAGGAATAATACTGAAACGCTTATTAAAAAAATAGTGTGTTGCAAAAATTCAAGGAAGACAAAGACAAGGAAGAATACATGTACTTGGTCCATGGTCCAGAGAGGATGTAACGCCAGATAGGAAGGGTAGCCCATGCAAGCTAAGCAGTCAAAAGATTAAAAAGTGAGAGTGACAATGAAAACATCTAATGGTATGCTCTGGGGAGGTTGTAAGCCCACTGAATAGTGAACAATGTGTCTCGCAGCACAGCTGTGCAGGTAGGCAAGACCTTAAAACGAGCTGAGGCAGGAAGACTACCCATTCTACTACAATACAAAAAGATTACAAGACAATCAATGAAAGACATTGTCATTTTGCAGCACATTTTTTTAACATCAAAGTATTGGCCTTTAACCACCTTTACTTCACAGTTTGATTTGGTCTGTTTGAGTTTTGCTCCAATATATTTTCTGCATGCTAGGTAGCTTCTGTGGCCAATGTATTTTTTATTTACAGGAAAACAGACTCTCATCTCTAAAGACAGTCACTCAAGGGCCTGCCAAAATACCCAATATGCTTTTGTCTTCAGATTTCTATCATTCTTTGTAAGAAGGGAGGCTGTTTTTTTAGTGATAATTCTTTACTGACTTTTCTAGGTGCAAAAAACATTCCTTTTACAAAACATCAAGAATTAAAATTTCTATTCCAGTTTCTTGTTGTGTCACCACACTCCAACACAATCTACAAAACACACTCAACACAATTTCCCTGGCCTGTAGCAAACCAACCTCCTCTTAGCTGCTCTCTATGAAAATGATTATCAAACACTACAACAACTTCCTGTTTTATTTATGCTGTTCTCAGTTTGTTAGCTAATCTTTTGCAATTAAAATAGTGTTGTTTGTTTCAGCTCCACATGCAGCTTGGTCATAAGGTGGCTTATGGACGTTTCACCAAATTGCCCGGGGTAGCGGACAGAGCCCAGTGTAGGGAGTGCCCGGACAGAGCTCTCAGGTCCGGACGCCTAAGGGAGGACCGCCCGGGCCAGATGGAACCCATCTCAGGCACTTTGCCATGCAGCAGGCCGGAGCCCAGGATAGGGGGGAGGTTTTTGTCTGGCCCTAGCCCATCTGGTCGCCGGCTGAGTGCCCCCAGCCTGTGAGGGGTTCCGGCGTACCCTGTCCCTAGTAATCCGGAGGAAGGGTACCCCCTTTTCTGGTAACTCGTGCGCACCGCGAGACTGAGGGGACCCAAGGCGTGGACGCGCCCGACCTCCTGGAGCCCTGGCTGGGATTGGGGAGGCAAACGAGCCCTCATCGGGACTTCCAGGGCAGTCCGGCCATCTGGTTGCCCCATTGGAAAGCATTGTGCATGACCATATGGCCGAGGGGGAAGGCGTGACCAGATGGCCGGGCCCGAAGGATGCAAATCTGCCCGCCCGAGCCTTCGCGAGAGGGCTCCCACCTGCCCTTTGGAGGGCTTGGGGGCTCTGCTTCCCGGGGGCTCATCAGAGCCCTTAGCTGGATCTCGGGCACGGGCCTGCGAGGGGGGCCCCCGACGGAACTCTGACCCGGGGCCCGCAGGTACCTTGACACGCAGGCGAAGCGGGGGAGGCCTGCCCTGGCCGGATGGACCCCGTGACGGGCACCCACACCCTTGGCTGACCACAGGACGTGGGCTCCCACACCCCAGGGCCCGCCAGAGCCCAGGCCCCGGGCCCGGTCCCTGCTTCTCAACCCAGCCAGGCCGGGGGATCTGGGAGCCTCTCCGGGCACGAGGGACCCCCGTCCCGGGCACACGGACCCTCGGCTGGCCGCAGGACGTGGGCTCCTGTTCCACTGATTTTTTTCATAACTCTGTGGAACTCCGCGTAGTGGCACTACGCCAACTCCGCCCATGGTTACTCTACTGTCAAACACTGTAAAAATTTAAATAATAGCAAAATAAATGTATGATAGCACGCCGCTCGGTGCCACGTGGAATGACACAATTAACACCCATTTTTCCAGACAAAGTGCCCATGGCTTGAATTCTCCTGTAAATTTTGACAAATGGCGGTTCAAAAATGTTGGGGACTTAGTTAACCTTGAGTTTCGAGAGTAATGTTCCAGGTCGTGGGCTCCAAGTCTGCTGCTCAGAGAAGCCCCCCAAGCAAAATTTCTGGGAGTAGATGGGCAACTAGTCACAGTACTAGTACTAGCTTGGGGAGAGGATGTAGCCTAATGGCTAGAGCGGTCGGCCTCGAAGTTGGGGGACCGGTTTGAGTTTCGGCAAGGACGCTTAGCATCCTGTGATTCTGGGCAAATCACTTAATCTCCCCGTGCCTAACAAAAATGAATGTGTACGTCTGTAATGAAACTGGTGGTCATGTAAAGCGCTCTGATACCTGATATCTTCGGGTCGAGTTCGCCCTATATAAAATAAAAAATAAATAAAAGTGACAAACCAAATATGCTAATCAGTATTGAATACAGCCAAAAGAAAAACAAAAGTGCCTTGTGCAGCATTTAATGTTATACTGACAGCCTTGCTACAAGAGGAACAATGCATACAGTTTAGTCAGGGCTTTAAGTGGGCCGGGTCTCACCGGTGCTGAACACCAGCAGTTTTTTGAAGGGGGCCTCGAAAAGGGTCTCTATCGGTCTCTGTTTTGTGCCCTGGCACAGGCGGTCCGTATTTCCCGGACTGCAGTGACAGCAGGCACATCGATGGGGGCGTGCTCACACAGCTCACTTCTCACTAGTGGAGAAGTTACGGCATAACGTCATGCCAGGTGAGCGTTGTAGGGGAAGGGAAATCCTTTAAAGAGAGCCATTTTCTCTCTGGATTACCCTTCTCTTTTTGAAACTCAGGAGCAGCAACATTGTCGTGGTGTCACCAGGGTTTTAAGTGAAAGCTTTTTCAATATTAGATACAAGCCATAGTTGCTGCTTATTTATCTTATGCAACTAACAACCATTGACAAAGCCAATAGTCCTGACTTGTTGTAGGTATGATGTTACTTGTATCATATCTGGATGCAATGACAGAAACAGCAAAATACAAGTCAGGCGGCACACTATGCTAAACACAGATTTTTAGCTTACGTGTTTTAAGCCAAGCCCTTAATTACATTGGCCACGCCCCTTTATGAGACCCCCCCAGTTTTTTCACCCCACTTAAAGCCATGAGTTTACTGGTTATGCAAGATCTATATTAGACCGGGGCACATTCAGAACGGTTGACTGTTGGGGGCCTAGTTAGGATGCGGGGAGAATCCATGTGGTAAGTAACAGCTTTGAAAGTAACAAATGTCTTTGTGATGGAAACTCACAGTTCCTAGAATAGAGTCACTGTTGGGTTCCTGGCATGCAGAAAGGGATTCAACTAAGGTTCTAATAAAGCATGAGCTGTGGCTTTCATACCATTGCACAATTGTTCAACTGTTCCAGACCTACAGTGGCGCATCTTTATCCCACCTGTATGCAACAGAGTAGTCCTGCGAGAACTTAGAGCAGATTATGAGTACACTGTATAGCTCCCACTCCTAGACTCGAGGGAGGGCCACTAGGCACATGCATCAGTAGAGCAGGTGGTGCCTCTGCAGCAAGCTATTTTATCAAGGCACTGGATTACACCAATACTTTGCTGGGATTTTCTCGGTGTACACAAGAAGTCTGCTTCGGCTCCTCTTTTAGTACAGCAGGACGTCCTCTTTAAAACTCAATTGCTCTTTGTTGGCAAGTACCATAGGTCAGCCAGCATCCTCCCTCCAGTAGCGGCTGGCATCTATGTGGAGGGAGGGTAGGCGCGCGCGACAGCAAATACATTAAAAAATAAATAAAATGGAACACTTATCAAGTCCTTCGCACCGGACCTCATCTTTCTTCAACTGCAGCCTGGCCACCAGGAAACTCCCTTGACCAATCCTGGCGCTGTTCTTATGTAGCATGAGAGCAGTGCTCTGATTGGGGGTAGTGGCCTCACTCAGCGACTCACAGCACTCTGGAAGCCTGCACTTGCTCTAACCGAGCTTCCTTAAGACAGCTTGGTCAGAGATGATTAAAGTGCGCATGTGTGGCTGGCCATCACAAGACGGCTGGCCAAAAACACATGCGCACTTTAAACAGTGCACATACAGCCCACCCTCCTCCCTGCTGCTGTCACTCAGCAGGCCCTGCCCCGTCCTGACACTCTGTTCGGGATGGGGAATGAAAAAATAAAATGGCAATGAATTACCATCCTATTTTTCATCTCTGGGGCTTTGGGGGTAATTTAAGTGGGGCAACGCTCCTCTTCTCCAATGGAGGAGCCACCCCTGCCTTCCTCGCAATATTTTGTGCTCCTGCCCCCAATGGTGTGAGAAGTTGGCCTGGTATATGCTGTCCACTAGTTATATTGGGCACCTTGCACCAGTCCAAACGACCTTTATTGATTAAAGACAACCTCTATTGAAAGCTATCCTAGTGGTAGCTATGGAGAGTAGCCTTCAGGCTAAGTCTTGAAGGAGTGTTAAGCTGTTTGTTTTACCAGTCTATAATCTTGTGAATGACCAAATGAAAGGAGAACCACACCAGGTATATATATAAAATATATGTATTTATTACTAAACACTACCCAATAGTCTCTTTATGAGGCTAGAGGTCAAAGTACACAAGTTACAAGTCAAATAGCACAGTAAATTAGCACAATATACGATTAGCCCTAGGGGCGTACCAAACCATATATTAAGAAAGTGGTATAAGAACCACGACTTAAGTAGACACAAGGCCTAGAGCCTGTAGAACCGCTGGGACCCCAAGGAACCACCCAAGGTAGTGACGCAGGGGACCCATGGGGGCCGTGAGCAGTGTGTGAACACAGCCGCGAGCTCCGTTAAAGTCTATGGGAAAGTCGCGGTTAGAGTTTTAAAGATTAAGGACACTTAGAAATGGACTAGGACCAAACCCTCTTGGACTTAGACAGTTCTAGGGTCAACACCCACGGGAGCACTGGAGTACTCGAGTTACCTCACCCAGGGAAGCCGGGTACATAGGTGTCAAATGGTGTCGGGTCGCGTCGTCGATTTCAATGGCAGCCTGCAAAGAAGTGCTGCTGCCGGGAAGATGCGAAGTGTCCGAAGAGATCCAAGCCTGGATCGGAGATGAGAAGAACCTGAAAGCAGAGGAGACAGAGTCTGGGTCACTTACCAGTGACCAGGGGCACGATAGTCGAATGCCCACCGATGTCGGGTGTTTCAGGTGAAAGAGGTGAAGCTTGACTCTTCAGCCACGAGGCCCAGGAGGCGTCGACGACAACCAGGAGCTGGATTCTAGCTGTCCCACAAAGGATGTCGAGTGCTGCAGCATTGGTGTCCGGATTGAACACAACAAGCCTTGGCAACAGCAACCCACGCAGAAAGGAGAAAGATGCTTCTGTGCAGACCAGCAAGGTCTGAGGGACTAACCACGCCGTGGAGAGTCAGGGCACGTCTGGAGCAACCAGGGAAGCCCAAGGAAAATCAGAGTTACCTTCACAGGGACCCACCAGTCGATGGACCAGGGATCACGAAGGAGCCCCAAGCGGAAATGCAGGAAGCAGGCCCACGGAACACTCGTGGAGTGTAGGCTCACAATCTTCAGTGCAAATGGTGCTCGTGGCCTGGGCTACAAGTAACCCAAAGCAGAACTTCAAGAGACATCGAGAAGTTAATGCACTAGCAAATGTGCACAGTGTCCAGGAATTCCGGTTCCACGTCACTTGTGAGGGCTGCAGGTCTCAGCTTTGCTGGGGACTCGGGTCGGCCTCTGAGAAGTCTGGAAATCCTCTTTCTGGGCTGCAATTACTTGGGAGTCCGGCGGGAGCTTCGGAGATGCAGACCGGAAAATGCTTCATTGGTGCCTGCCAAGCAGGGGAGTCACTCCTTGACCCCAAGGGAGATTTCTTCAGTCCTCTAGTCTTGAGTAGAGCGTTGAAGTTCCAGGATTCAGTTGCAGAGTTTCGTCCAGGGATATCTAAAGTCCTGTTGCCAGGGGTTCCTTACTTATACCTAAGAAAGGGGTTGGACTAACTCAGGGGACCCACCTATGGAGGGTTTGGAAAGAGGGGTGGCTACACCCATTTCCTTTGTCCAGTTTCGCGCCAGAGCAGGGGCTGGAAGCCCCTGCAACCAGTTTGAACTGGGGTATGCACGAGGACACCAAATGTGCCCCCAGTGCAGGAGTTCAAAGCACTCTTGGAGTGCACCCACCCAGCCCCAATCCACTAAGGCCTGTCTGGGAGGTGGTAACACCTCCCTGTGACAGGAAACCTATTGTCCAGGCCTCCCCTGCCGGAGTTTCGGTCAGCAGCAGGAGGCCAGACTCGTGTCTGTGGCTGCAACATCCATTTTGTGATGCCAGGGCTCTGTTTAGTTGATACCGGGTATACCGGTGCTGTCATGTCTCTCCCTCTAGAAGGGTGGGATCATACTCCCACACCAGTTACTGGTGTGGGGGTATGATTCCAAGGTGTTTGACACCAAACACGACATGTTTCCATGCAGCCATCCCAAAGTTAGCATTTACCGCGAGGATATAATGCACTTAAGAGTATATGGTCAGGCTGCACCACAGACAACCCCGGAGAGGAGATTGCAAAGGCTGCTGAGGGGCTCTGCTCATGCATGGGCACCCTCTCACATAAAACCAAGCACCCTGCCTTCAGGATTGATAAGGACTGCCATAGGGGTGACTGATAGGATTATATGTGCAGTGATAGGGTGAGATATAGTGAACCTATATCTCAGTAAGGGGTGCATGCACCACCTTACTCAGGCTGCTGTAGCAGTCCTGTAGTGTCATTTTGGAAGGCAGCCCAGGGGTGGCATAATACATGCTTCAGCCCCTGGTAGGCCTCTGGGGTACCTATGCCCTGGGTACATAGTATACCATATACTAGGGACTTATAAGGGCACCCCAGAATCCAATCTGAAGTGTACTTCAGGTACATGGAATCAATTTAGAGAGGAAGCAGCTAGGCTGGGGTCCTGGATAGCAGGGCCCCAGCCAGACTAAAGTCGAAAAACAGTGTAACATCAGCAAAAAGTGGGGGTAACCATAAGAGGCAGATCCTACTCTCCTACACAACCCCCCCCAAACGTAGGGACATTAAACTAACCTTGACCAGTTGAGTCTTCATGTTCTAAGTGAAATATCTGGAGAGTCCATCTGCATTGGCATGGTTACTCCCAGGTCTATGTTCCACTGTATAGTCCATCCCCTGTAGGGAAATGGACCACCTCAAAAGTTTGGGGTTTTCACCCTTCATCTGTTTTAGCCATAAGAGGGGCTTATGGTCTGTCTGAACAATGAAGTGAGTGCCAAACAAGTATGGCCTCAGCTTCTTCAGAGCCCAAACCACAGCAAAAGGCCTCCCTCTCTCTGGGGGTCAGCCTTCTGCTAATAAAAGCTACTGGCTGATCCTGACCTTCATCATTCAACTGTGACAGTACAGCCCCTACCCCCAACTCAGATGCATCTATTTGCACAATGAACTTTTTGGAGTAATCAGGACTCTGCAGAATGGGAGCAGTGCACATGGCCTGCTTCAGGTCATCAAATGCCTTTTGACAGCTAACTGTCCACTGAACCTTTTGGGCATTTTCTTAGAGGTTAAGTCATTCAGGGGTGTCACTATTGATCCATACCCCTTGACAAATCTTCTGTAATACCCAGTCAGGCCTAAAAAGGCTCTCACCTGAGTCTGGGTAGTTGGAGCAACCCAGTCCATGATGGTCTGGAGTTTGCTCTGCAATGGTTGAACCTGGCCTCCACCCACAAGGTGGCCCAGGTACACAACCTGACTCTGCCCTATCTGGCACTTTGTGGCCTTGATAGTTAGGCCTGCCTTCTGCAGGGCCTCTAAAACATTTCTGAGGTGAACCAGGTGATCCTCCCAGGTGGAGCTAAAGACAGCAATATCATCTAGATATGCTGCACTATAGGCTTCCAGACCTGTAAGGACTGTGTTCACCAACCTCTGAAAAGTGGCAGGTGCATTCTTCAAACCAAAGGGCATCACCACAAATTGGTAAAGCCCACCAGGGGTAGAAAATGCAGTTTTTGGCTTTGCATCATCAGCTAGTCTGATCTGCCAGTAGCCAGCTGTCAGGTCAAATGTGCTTAGATACTTGGCTGAGGCCAAAGTGTCTATTAGCTCATCTGCCCTGGGGATTGGATGGGCATCAGTCCTAGTGACTGCAATAAGGCCCCTGTAGTCCACACAAAACCTCATCTCTCTCTTGCCATCTTTGGTGTGAGGTTTAGGCACCAGGACTACTGGACTAGCCCAAGGGCTATCTGAGGGCTCGATGACACCCAGTTCCAACATTTTCTGGACTTCTGTCCTGATACAGTCCCTGACCTGGTCAGGTTGCCTGTAAATCTTACCTTTAACAGGCAGACTGTCCCCAGTGTCCACTTCATGAGTGCACCAGGTGGTCTGACTTGGAGTCAGAGAAAACATGTGTCTGAACTGATTGAGCACCTGTCTACAATCAGTTTGCTGCTGGGCAGTGAGGCTGCCTGCCAAGGCTACACCATCTACTGACCCATCATCAGGGTTCTGTGAGAGCAGGTCAGGGAGTGGGTCACTCTCTTCCTCCTGTCCCTCATCAGTTGCCATGAGCAAGCCCATGTCAGCCCTGTCCACATATGGCTTCAGCCTGTTGACATGGAGCACCCTATAGGGGCTCCTGGGAGTTCCCAGGTCTACCAGATAGGTAACCTCTCCCTTCTGTTCAACAATTGTATGGGGGCCACTCCACTTGTCTTGGAGGGATGCTGGGGCCACTGGCTCCAACACCCACACCTTCTGCCCTGGCTGGTAAACAGTCAGCACAGCCTTTTGGTCATGCCAGGCTTTCTGTAATTCCTGGCTAGGCTCAAGGTTTTTGGTTGCCTTTTTCATATACTCAGCCATCCTGGAGCGGAGACCAAGTACATAGTCCACTATGTCCTGTTTAGGGGGTTTGAGAGGTAACTCCCAACCTTCCTTCACCAGACACAATGGACCCCTGACAGGGTGGCCAAACAATAGTTCAAAAGGGCTGTAGCCAACCCCCTTTTGAGGCACCTCCCTGTATGCAAATAAAAGGCAGGGCAAGAGTATGTCCCATCTTCGCCTAAGCTTTTCTGGGAGCCCTTTAATCATGCCCTTTAAGGTTTTGTTGAACCTTTCAACTAAACTATTGCATTGTGGGTGATAGGGTGTGGTGAATTTATAATTCACTCCACACTCCTTCCACATTGCAGTCAAGTAACTGGACATAAAGTTTGCATCTCTGTCAGATACTACCTCCTTAGGAAAGCCCACTCGAGAAAATTCCCAGGAGGGCCCTTGCCACCACAGGTGCTGTAGTGGTCCTAAGGGGAATGGCTTCTGGGTACCTGGTGGCATGGTCCACCACCACCAAGATAAATCTGTGCCCAGATGCTGTTTGGGGATCCATGGGACCAACTATGTCAATCCCCACCCTCTCAAATGGAACCCCCACCACAGGTAGTGGTATCAGGGGGGCCTTTGTGGTGCCACCTGCCTTCCCACTGGCTTGGCAGGTTACACAGGAGCGACACAACTCCTTGGTGTCCTCAGACATGTGGGGCCAGTGAAAGTGAGGGACAATTCTGTCCCAAGTCTTGTTCCGGCCCAGGTGACCTGCTAAGTGAATATCATGGGCTAGTGTCAATAGGAAGCCCCTGAACTTCAGAGGTATAACCAACCTCCTGGCTGCCCCAGGCTTGGGGTCTCTACTCTCTGAGTACAGGAGTCCATCATCCCAATATATCTTATGGGTGCCACTAGCATTCCCAGCAGCCTCAGCAGCAGCTTGCTGTCTGAGGGGTTCAAGAGAGGGGCAGTTCAGCTGCTCCTGGCTCAGGTCTGCCCTGGAAGGGCCCCTTGTCCCCAAGAACTCAACCTGATCAGGTTCAAGCTCCTCTGGGACAGTTCCTTCTTCAGGCCTGAGATCATCTCCCTCAGGAGACTGATCTGCTTCCTTAGCCAAGGGGGAAGGCACTGCCTTAACCCTACTGCTCCTCCTCTTGGGAGGCACCTGGTCCATTGTTCCAGAATCCAGGGCCTGTTCAGCTTTTGACATTTTGGCCTGTGACCTAGTCACAGCAAAGACATGTGCAGGGATCCCTAGCATTTCTGCATGTGTCCTGAGCTCCACCTCTGCCCAAGCTGAGGTTTCTAGATCATTGCCAAGCAAGCATTCGACTGGTAGGTCTGCACTCACCACAACCTTCTTAAGGCCAGTTACCCCTCCCCAGGAGAAGTTAACAACTGCCAGAGAATGGTCTGTTCTGACATTGCTAGCATTGGTCACTTGGTACATCTCACCAAGTATAATCTGCCCAGGATCCACAAGATCTTTTGTCACCATTGTGACACTTGCTCCTGTGTCCCTGAATGCCAAAGCCTCTCTTCCATTAATTAAAGGCTGCTGTCTGTATTTGCCCAAATTATTGGGACTCATAAAGGGGGACATATCCATGCCCCCATCACAGACTAGGACAGCCTGAGTTGGCACTCTGACTTGGCCAGAGCCCATCTCAGTACCCAGGGTCAACCCTACTACACCCTTATTCTGAGTACCTCCACCACCAATTGTAGCTGGACTAGGGGGAACAGTTGCCTTAGGGGCAATGGTGGATGGATTAGAGTCTTTGGACTTGGTGCAGTCACTTGTCCAGTGAGTTTTCTGCTTACAGATTTTGCACCATGGTTTCTTTTGGCCTTTTCCTTTACTAGATTGGGATTCCCCACCAGATGCAGATTTTGGGGACCTTGTGAAGACTTCTGGTCTTTACCCTTTTCCCCACCCTTGTCAGAGTTTTTGGAATCTTGCTTCTTCTGGTCACCACCTTGGTTCTGTACCTTCTGCCTCACCCTGGTTCTGACCCATTTGTCTGCCTTTTTCCCAATTCTTGGGGAGAGGTCAGATCAGAGTCCACCAGGTACTGATGCAACAGCTGATTTTGACAGTTATTAAGAATCTGCTCCCTCATGATTAAATTATACAATCCTTTGAAGTCACATACCTTACTGCCCAGTAACCAACCTTCCAGAGCCTTAGTAGCACAATCTACAAAGTCCACCCAGTCCTGTGTCTGTGCCTTTTGGGTATCTCTGAACTTTAACCTGTATTGCTCAGTGGTTAGGCCAAACCCATCTATCAGTGCGCTCTTCAGGACATGGTAATCATCAGCATCCTCTTCTCTAACAGTGAGGAGCTTGTCTCTACCTTTGTCTGCAAAGGAGAGCCACAAGATTGCTGCCCACTGCTCCTGGGGGACCCTCTGAACTTTACAGGCCCTTTCCAGTACAGTAATCCGTTTGTGGATGTCATCCCCACTGTGGTAGGGAGGGACAATCTTGCTCAGGTTTCTATGGTCATAAGACCTTTCCCTATCCCTAGGGAAGTTGCTGCCACCATGGGACTCTTGTCCCAACTTCCTTCTTTGTCTATGAAGCTCTAGGGACTCCCTGTCTATAGCCAACTGCTCTTTTCTGATTCTCAACTGAGCTTCCTCATACTTGAGCAGTCTCTCTTTCCTTTCATGAGAGGATTCCCTCCTATGAGAGGAAACAGAGGTCCCTACTGAGATGTCGGAATGGTTAGATTCCTCAGAAGGAGATCTTGACCTTCTAGGCACACTCACAACTCTTCCTGGTGTGACAAAGGGGAGGCCATTCTGGTCCTCCTCCTCATCTGCAGGAGGAGCTGGATTTTCCAGGGCAAGATCATTGTCATCTTCCTGGCCAGTTTCAGAGGTCAGGTCCTGGGTTTCTTCACCCCTGGTCCCTTCCTCATCTTCTGCCCCACCCTCTCTGCCTACCCCTTCAGACCCTGTGGGTCTTCTGAGATCATCCAACAGAAGCACCTCTATGAGGCGTTGGGTGTTGGCACTTTTGCCTGTCTTCAGTTTCCTAGTACTGCACAATGCTCTCAATTCCAAGAATGGGAGGTTGTCATACTTGGATGGTAGAAGCCCATTGGCTTCTGGCAGGGACCCACTGGTTCCTGGCCTTGAAGTCATCACTAGTGAGGTGTGGTGTATGCACTACCTACTCTAGTGTGGCCTACTAAACTCTCTTAAGTTGTAGAAAGGGTGTGCTAAGCCCTTGACACACAACTCTAAGTTCAGTAGAACTTACTGTATTTCTAAGCTTGAATTTATATGTACCTCAGGTACCTTTAGTGGTTTTCAGTTAGTCACACACTTGAGATTATCTGGTAAAACAAAGGCAAGCTTGAATCCAACCGCTGCACACCAATGTGAGAATTTGGCCTGGTATATGCTGTCCACTAGTTATAGTGGCCACCTTGCACCAGTCCAAACGACCTTTATTGATGATAGATTTAAAGACAACCTTTATTGAAAGCTATCCTAGTGGTAGCTATGGAGAGCAGCCTTCAGGCTAAGTCTTGAAGGAGTGTTAAGCTGTTTGTTTTACCAGTCTATAATCTCGTGAATGACCAAATGAAAGGAGAACCACACCAGGTATATATATAAAATATATGTATTTATTACTAAACACTACCCAATAGTCTCTTTATGAGGCTAGAGGTCAAAGTACACAAGTTACAAGTCAAATAGCACAGTAAATTAGCACAATATACGATTAGCCCTAGGGGCGTACCAAACCATATATTAAGAAAGTGGTATAAGAACCATGACTTAAGTAGACACAAGGCCTAGAGCCTGTAGAACCACTGGGACCCCAAGGAACCACCCAAGGTAGTGACGCAGGGGACCCACGGGGGCCGTGTGCAGTGTGTGAACACAGCCGCGAGCTCCGTTAAAGTCTATGGGAAAGTCGCGGTTAGAGTTTTAAAGATTAAGGACATTTAGAAATGGACTAGGACCAAAACCTCTTGGACTTAGACAGTTCTAGGGTCAACACCTACGTGAGCACCGGAGTACTCGAGTTACCTCACCCAGGGAAGCCGGGTGCATAGGTGTCAAATGGTGTCGGGTCGCGTCGTCGATTTCAATGGCAGCCTGCAAAGAAGTGCTGCTGCCGGGAAGATGCGAAGTGTCCGAAGAGATCCAAGCCTGGATCGGAGATGAGAAGAACCTGAAAGCAGAGGGGACAGAGTCTGGATCACTTGCCAGTGACCAGGGGCACGATAGTCGAATGCCCACCGATGTCGGGTGTTTCAGGTGAAAGAGGTGAAGATTGACTCTTCAGCCACGAGGCCCAGGAGGCGTCGACGACAACCAGGAGCTGGATTAGAGCTCTCCCACAAAGGATGTCGAGTGCTGCAGCATTGGTGTCCGGATTGAACACAACAAGCCTTGGCAACAGCAACCCATGCAGAAAAGAGAAAGATGCTTCTGTGCAGACCAGCAAGGTCTGAGGGACTCACCACGTGGTGGGGAGTCAGGGCACATCTGGAGTAACCAGGAAAGCCCAAAGAAAATCAGAGTTACCTTCACAGGGACCCACCAGTTGATGGACCATGGATCGCAAAGGAGCCCCAAGTGGAAATGCAGGAAGCGGGCCCACGGAACACTCGTGGAGTGTAGGCTCACAATCTTCGGTGCAAATGGTGCTCGGGGCCTGGGCTACAAGTAACCCAAAGCAGGACTTCAAGAGACGTCGAGAAGTCAATGCACTAGCAAATGTGCACAGTGTCCAGGAATTCCGGTTCCACGTCACTTGTGAGGGCTGCAGGTCTCAGCTTTGCTGGGGACTCGGGTCGGCCTCTGAGAAGTCTGGAAATCCTCTTTCTGGCTGCAATTACTTGGGAGTCCGGCGGGAGCTTCGGAGATGCAGACCGGAAAATGCTTCATTGGTGCCTGCCAAGCAGGGGAGTCACTCCTTGACCCCAAGGGAGATTTCTTCAGTCCTCTAGTCTTGAGTAGAGCGTCGAAGTTCCAGGATTCAGTTGCAGAGTTTCGTCCAGGGATATCTAAAGTCCTGTTGCCAGGGGTTCCTTACTTATACCTAAGAAAGGGGTTGGACTAACCCAGGGGACCCACCTATGGGAGGGTTTGGAAAGAGGGGTGGCTACACCCATTTCCTTTGTCTAGTTTCGCACCAGAGTAGGGGTTGTCAGCCCCTGCAACTGGTTTGAACTGGGGTATGCACGAGGACACCAAATGTGCCCCCAGTGCAGGAGTTCAAAGCACTCTTGGAGTGCACCCACCCAGCCCCAATCCACTAAGGCCTGTCTGGGAGGTGGTAACACCTCCCTGTGACAGGAAACCTATTGTCCAGGCCTCCCCTGCCGGAGTTTCGGTCAGCAGCAGGAGGCCAGACTCGTGTCTGTGGCTGCAGCATCCATTTTTTTGATGCCAGGGCTCTGTTTAGTTGGTACCGGTTATACCGGTGCTGTAATGACTCTCCCTCTAGAAGGGTGTGTGAGAAGTTGGCCTGGCATATGCTGTCCACTAATTATAGTGGGCACCTTGCACCAGTCCAAACAACCCCTTATTGGAGATAGGTTAAAGACAACCTTATTGAAAGCTATCCTAGTGGTAGCTATGGAGAGCAGCCTTCAGGCTAAGTCTTGAAGGAATGTAAAGCAGCTTGTTTTACCAGTCTATAATCTCTTGAGTGACCAAATGAAAGAGCACCACACCAGGTATATATTCAAAATGTATGTATTTATTGCTAAACACACCCCTCTAGTCTCTTTATGAGGCTAGAGTTCGAAGTACATAAGTTAGAAGTTATTTAAACACAGTAATAGCACAAATACACGTTTGGGCCCTAGGGGCGTACCAAACCATATACCAATAAAGTGGTATAAGAACCACGACTGAACTAGACACTAGGCCTAGAGCCTCTAGAAGTGCTTGGACCACAAGGAACCACCCAAGGTAGTGACACAGGGGACCCACGGGGGACGCGTGCAGTGTAAATACACAACCGCGATACGCCGTTGACTTCTATGGAGAAAGTCGTGATCGGGAAATTAGAGAAAAGGGACACTTAAAGGAGGACTTGGAGCAAACCCTTTGAGATGTAGGACTTTGAAGAGTCTCTACCCACGGGAGCACCGGAGTACTCGTGTTACCTCACCCAGGGAAGCCGGGTGCATAGGTGCCTTTCGGGGTCGGGTTTCGTCGTCGATTTGAATGGCGATCTGCTGCAAAGTGCTGCTGGCGACCAAGTGGAAAGTGTCCGGGTGGATCCAAGAGTGGATCGGAGTTCTGAAGAACCTGAAAGCAGAGGGGACAGAGTCTGGGTCACTAGCCAGTGACCAGGAAGGCGATGGACAGATGCCCACCGATGTCGAGTGCTTCAGGTGCGTTGATGGTCATCTTGACTCTTCAGCCACGAGGTCCAGGAGGCGTTGTCGGCAACCAGGAGCAGGATTCGGGCTGGTACTTGATGTCTGTCAAGTGCTGAGGTGTCGGCGACCAGATTGGACCCAACAAGCCTTGGCAACGGCAAGTCTCGATACAGAGGAAGATCGTCGATGGTGCAGACCAGCAAGGTCTGGGGAACTCACCCAGCGAGGGTAAGTGAGGGCAGGCCTGGAGCAACCAGGATGCCAAGTAAGAAAAAGATTGGCCTTCGTTAAGGGCTACTAGCCAACGGGCTAGCGACCGCAAAGGAGCCTCAAGACGCCGCACGTGGATCTGGCTCACAGGACACTCGTTGAGTGGAGGCCAGTGATCTTCGGTGCAGTTGGTGCTGGAGGCTAGGGCTACTCGGAGCCCAAAGCACGACTTCTTGGGAGACCCAGAAGAGGATGCACTTGCAAATGTGCTTGGTGTCCAGGTGTCACGGTCTCAAGTCACCCACAATAGCCACGGGCCTCAGCTTTGCTGGGGACTCAGGGTAGCCTCGGGAAAGTCTGAAAATCTAACTCTGGTGATGCGATGACTTCGGCATCCAACGGGAGCTTCAGAAATGCGAACCGGACAGATGCTTCTTTGGTGCCTGCCAAGCAGGGGAGTCACTCCTTGACCCCAAGGGAGATTCTTCTGTCCTCTAATCATGAGTAGAGCATCGAAGGTCCAGGATTCAGTTTCAGAGTTTCGTCCAGGGATAATCTAAAGTCCTAAGGACTGGGTTCCTATACTTATACTAAGTTTAGGGGTTGGACTACTCTGTGGCCCCACCTATGGGTGGGTCAGGGCAGAGGGGTGGCTACACCCCTTTCCTTTGTCCAGTTCGCGCCAAAGCAGGGGCTGCAAGCCCCTGATCCGGTTTGAACTGGGGTATGCACAGGGACACCAAGTGTGCCCCCAGTGCAGGACTTTAAAGCACCCGAAAGTGCTCCCGCCCAGCCCCAATACACATTATCCTGTCTGGGGAGGTGGTCACACCTCCCTGGGACAGGAAACCTATTGTCCAGGCCTCCCCTGCCGGAGTTTCGTCCAGCAGCAGGAGGCCAGACTCGTGTCTGTGGCAGCAGCATCCATTTTGTGATGCCAGGGCTTTGGAAAGAAGTTACCGGGCTAGCCAGAGTTAACATGTCTTTCCCTCTAGAAGGGTGGAATGCTACCCCCGCCACCAGAATTGGCTGGGGGGGGTAGTATTCCAAGATGTTTGATACCAAACACGACATGTTTAGGTGCAGCCATTCCAAAGTTAGCATTTAACGCGAGGTTATAATGCGCTTAAGAGTATATGGTCAGGCTGCACTACAAACAGCATCAGAGAAGGGTCTCCGAACGCTGCAGAGGGGCCCTGCTCATGCAGGGGCACCCTCTCACATAGGAACCATGCACTCTGCCTTTAGGATTGATAAGGCCTGCCTTAGGAGTGACTTATAGGTTTATATGTGTGTATGTATTTAGTGATATAGGTAACCTATATCACAGTAAGGGGTGCATGCACCACCTTACCCAGGCTGCAGTAGCAGACCTGTGGTGTCAGTTTGGATGGCCTTCCAGGGGTGGCATAATACATGCTGCAGCCCCTGGCAGGCCTCTGAGGTACCTATGCCCTTGGTACATAGTATACCATATACTAGGGACTTATAAGGGCACTCCAGATTCCAATCAGTGATGTGCCTAAGGCACATGGAAACCATTTTAGAGAGGAAGCAGCTAGGCTGGGGTTCTGATTAGCAGGGCCCCAGCCAGACTAATGTCGAAAAACAGTGAAGCATCAGCAAAAAGTGGGGGTACCCATGTGAAGCAGATCCTACTCTCCTACAGGGTGGGATCATACTCCCACACCAGTTACTGGTGTGGTGGTATGATTCCAAGGTGTTTGACACCAAACACGACATGTTTCCGTGCAGCCATCCCAAAGTTAGCATTTACCGCAAGGATATAATGCACTTAAGAGTATATGGTCAGGCTGCACCACAGACAACCCCGGAGAGGAGATTCCGAAGGCTGCAGAGGGGCTATGCTCATGCATGGGCACCCTCTCACATAAATCCAAGCACCCTGCCTTCAGCATTGATAAGGCCTGCCATAGGGGTGACTGATAGGATTATATGTGCAGTGATAGGGTGAGATATAGTGAACCTATATCTCAGTAAGGGGTGCATGCAGCACCTTACTCAGGCTGCTGTAGCAGTCCTGTGGTGTCATTTTGGAAGGCTGCCCAGGGGTGGCATAATACATGCTTCAGCCCCTGGTAGGCCTCTGGGGTACCTATGCCCTGGGTACATAGTATACCATATACTAGGGACTTATAAGGGCACCCCAGAATCCAATCTGAAATGTACTTCAGGTACATGGAATCAATTTAGAGAGGAAGCAGCTAGGCTGGGGTCCTGGATAGCAGGGCCCCAACCAGACTAAAGTCGAAAAACAGTGTAACATCAGCAAAAAGTGGGGGTAACCATAAGAGGCAGATCCTACGCTCCTACAAAGGGCACCAAGTAAAGGATTACACTTTCCAAAACACTGATAATAAAAACAAAATTGTTCAAAGTTTTTGAAAGGTTTTGCATTTCAGTGCAAAAAATGGTACAGAGGCAGAATTTTCTGTGCATAACACAGAATAACATTGTTCATGCCAAACTGCCCCTGTTATGCGAGGACAGGGAAGAACAATGAAACACATATCAAGGAGCAGGGTAGAAATTCACCATGGCACATCGAGAAAAAGTATTGGTGAAGTCAATAGTTTCAGCCTTGACAGGCCTGCAATGTGTTTTTATTTCTTTTTGCAAACATATGCAATGTGCATCCCAAGTTAAAAAGTCGTAAAAAGTAAGCATGCAGGTCAAAGGGTGGCATGCATATTTTTGCAAAAACATAATTAAAAAATGACCCATCACAAAAAAAAGGATAACACTTGAAATGAAAACAGATATTCGCCCACTAGTCTCAGCACAGAATTAGACTGACAACCTTTGAGGCGTATCTGCACATGTGCAGTGCAATACAACACCACTTACGGTATAAAGAGCCAGTGACTGAAGTGGGCTGACCCATTGCTCCATGCTGTGTCTTGTGGCGGGTGTAAGCTAAATATGAATGACAACTGAACACACCATTGGATGAAGAGTGCTGAACTTAAGACCCTGTATGGACAGATACATGTGTGCATTTTTATTGTGGATGTTTTTGAAAACATGAGGCTGCCAAGACAGATAAAATATGTCTCTTAGCCACACATGAAATAATAAAAATAGGTTGAGAATGGAGAGGCAGCACACAGCGTTTTACAAAAGGAATCATCAAACAAGCATTGGCAAAGCCATTCAGTCTCGTCTATGTAAGAGCTATTGGCTTTGCCAATGTCTTTTAGCCATGTTGCACAGCAGCGTGGCTGCTGTTCAGCATGGCTAAAAGATAGTGGCATGGCATAAAGCAGAGTGGCGCTGAGGAGAGTGATGAGTAAAGGCAAGTGGAGTAGAGTGGCGCACAGTGGAGTGGAGTTGCGGAGAGTAGCATAAAGTAGCGTAGAGTTGAGTGGAGTGGCGTAGGGTTGAGTGGCATAGAGTGGAGTGGCATACACTGAAGTGGCATAGAGTAGAGTTGCATAGAGTAGAGTGGCATAGAGTAGTGTAGAGTACAGTGGTCTAGAGTACAGTGGCGTAGAGTAGAGTGGAGTTGTGTGGTGTGGAATGAAGTAGACTGGAATGGTGTTGAGCCACATTGAGAGGAGTGATGTAGAGTGAAATGGTGTGGGGTGGAGTGGTGTAAAGTAGAGTGGCATAGAGTAGAGTAGCATATAGTGGAGTCTCACAGAGTGGAGTTGAGTAGAGTGGCATGGAGTGGAGTGGTGTAGAGTGGTGTAGACTGGAGTGGAATGGAGTGATTGAGTGGAATGGAGTGGTATAGAGTGGAATGGAGTGGTGTAGAGTAGAGTGGCATAGGGTGGATTGGCGTAGAGTAGAGTGGTATAGAGAAGAGTGGCATATAGTGGAGTGATATAGAGTGACATAGACTAGAGAGGAGTGAAATGGAGTGGAGTGGTATAGATTGGTGTAGAGTAGAGTGGTATAGACTGGCATAGAATAGTGTGGAGTGGAGTGTCATGGCATAGAGTGGTGTGGAGTGGCATAGAGTGGAATGGAGTGGTGCAAAGTGGAATGGAGTGGCATAGAGTGGCAAAGAGAGTAGAGTGTCGAGAGTGGCATTGTGTGGAGTGGCATAGAGTAGTGTGGAGTGGCATAGAGTGGAGTGGTGTAGAGTGGCACAGAGTAGAATGGCGTAGAGTGGAATGGAGTGTGGTAGAGCAGAGTGAAGTGCATTGGAGTGGCAAAGAGTGGTGTAGAAAAGAATGGCATTGAGTGGAGTGGAGTGACATAGAGTGGCGTAGAGTAGAGTGGTGTAGACTAGAGTGGCATAGAGGGGAGTGATGCAGAGTGCCATAGAGTGGCATTGTGTGCAGTGTCATGGAGTGGGGTAGGGTAGGGTGAATGAATGAATAGTGTGATTTCTAGAGTGCACGGCTACTCTGAGTAGTGTCCCAGTGCTAAAAGAGAAAGTAAGAAGCAGAGACTGACAGAATTAGAGGGTGAAAAGCCATGTCTTGAGTTGTTTTCTGAAAGGCCTCTCACTTTTAATTTGATGTAGTCCAATGGGAAGTCTATTCCAGGCTTGAGGACCCAGAAGAGAGAAGGACTTGCCCCTTTTTTTTCAGCCTAACTCTAGGAACTCTGGCCAGATGGCCATGGGAAGAGCGAAGAGTTCTAAGGGGAGTGTAGTAATGGACCCTGGAAGACAGGTGCTCGGGCCAGAGTGGTTAACCGCTCTGTGCATGAGGACAAGAGTCTTGAACAGGATCCTTTTATCAACAGGGAGTCAGTGCAGGTTCTTCAGGTGCATCGAGACAAAAGTTAATCTAGGTAGGTTGAGAACCAGACAGGCCGCCACATTCTGGACCGTTTGATGTTTCCTCAACAGATGTTGTGGAAGACCTGCATACACAGCATTGGCGTAATCCAGCCTGGATACAATCAAGGCCAGGATCATATTTTTCCTCACAGACAAGGGGAGAATCTGTAAAAAGGTTTTCTCTGTTCGCATTAGGCCAAAGCATGTGCCGACTACTGTGTTAACTTGGCTATGTAGTGTCAGGTATCTGTCAAACTTGACTCCCAAGTTTTTTTACTGCATCAGCTTGAAAGTTTGGTAGAAGTGCCCCATCTGGCCAGTGGGTTTGCAGGTTGAGGGAAAAATTGAAGCCATAACTAAGTGGCGTGGAGTACAATGGCATAGAGTAGAGTGGTATAGAGTAGAGTGATGTAGAGCAGAGTGGCATAGAGTGGAGTGGCATAGATTGGAATGGTGTAGAGTGGTGAAGACTGGAGTGGGGGTGTAGAGTGAAGTGGGTGGAATGGGGTTGTGTAGAGTGTGTTAGAGTGAAGGAGTGTAGAGTTTTGTGGAGTAAAGGGTTGTGGTGTGGCATTGAGCTGAATGGAGTGGTGTAGAGTGGAATGGAGTGGCATAGAGTAGAGTGGCTTAGAAGATAGTGGTGTGGAGTGCCATATAGTGGCAATATGTGGAGTGGAGCGACATGAAGTACCGTAGAGTAGAGAGGCATAGAGTGTAGTACTGTAGAGTGTAGTAGCGTAGAGTTGAATTGCGTGGCATAGAAAAGTGGAGTGGAGTAGCGTAGAGTGTTCTGGAGTGGATTAGAGTGGCTTTGAGGGGCTGAGAGTGTAATGGAGTGACAGCATTGAATGGAGTAGAGTACAGTGGCATGGGGAGTGGCGTAAAGTAGAGTGGTTTAAAGTGGAATGACATATAGTGGCATAGAGTGGAGTGAATTTGGGGAGAGTACAGTGGCGTAGAGTGCGATAGAGTGGAGTGCAGTGGAGTGGCATAGAGTGGTGTAGAATAGAGTGGAGTGGCATAGAGTGGCATAGAGTTGAGTGGTGTAGAGTGGCATAGAGGGGAGTGGTGTAGAGTACCATACAGTGGAATTGTGTGGAGTGGCGTGGAGTGGGGAGAGTGGAGTGTGGTGGTGTACAGAGGAGTAACGTAGAGTGGCGTAGAGTGGAATGGAGTGGCATAGAGTGGCATGGAGTACAGTGGCATAGAGTAGAGTAGCATAGAGTAGAGTGGTGTAGAGCAGAGTAGCATAGAGTAGAGTGGCATAATTGGAGTGGCATAGAGTGGTGTAGACTAGAGTGGAGGGGGGTAGAGTTAAGTGGGGTAGAGTGGAGTGGCGTAGAGTGGAGTAGAGTGAAGGAGCGTAGAGTTTGGTAAAGTAGAGGGTCGTCGGGTGGCTTTGAGTTGAATGAAGTGGCGTAGAGTGGAATGGAGTGCATAGAGTAGAGTGGCATTATGTGGAGTAGAGTGACATAAAATAGCGTAAAGTAGAGAGGCATAAAGTGTAGTGGCATAGAGTGGCATAGCACAGTGTAGGCAAGTGGAGTGGAGTGGTTTACAATGGTGTAGAGTGGTGTAGAGTGGTGCAGAGTGGAGTAGCGTGACGTGGAGTGGCTTAGAGTGGAATGGAGTGACATAGCATGGAATAGCATAGACTAGAGTAGCATAAAGTATTGTGGAGAGGCGTGGCATAAAGTGGAGTAGAGTGACGTAGAGTGGAGTGGCATAGAGTGCCATAGAGTGGCATATTGTGGAGTGATGGGGAGTGACATAGAGTAGAGTGGCTTAGAGTTGATTGGCACAGAGTAGAGTGGAATGGCATAGAATGGAGCCTCATAGAGTGTAATGTCATTGAAGAGAGTGGAGTGGTGTACAGCAGAGTGGCATATAGTAGAGTGTGGTGGTGTAGAGTAGAGTAGAGTGGAGTGACATGGAGTGGAGTGGCATAGAGTGGAGTGGCATAGAGGGGCATAGAGCGGAGTGGAGTGGTGCAGAGTAGAGTGGAGTGGGCCACAGCAGAGAGACGTGGAGTGGAATGGAGTAGAGTGGAATGTCATAGAGTGGAGTGGCTTACTGTACAGTGGCATAGAGTAGAGAGAAGTGGTCTAGAGTGGCGTAGAGTAGGGTGGAGTGGTGTATAGTGGAGTAGCATAGAAAGTAGTACAGTTGTGGGTGTAGAAAGCTAAAGTGTCCATAGAGGTGACAGATAGGGTCAAAGCAACATGTATAAGAAGCTATATGCCAGTCGTTAAAAGTAGAAAAGCACATTGCACATCTAGGAATAATACTGAAACGCTTATTAAAAAAATAGTGTGTTGCAGAAAATCAAGGAAGACAAAGACAAGAAAGAATACATGTACTTGGTCCATGGTCCAGAGAGGATGTAACGCCAGATAGGAAGGGTAGCCCATGCAAGCTAAGCAGTCAAAAGATTAAAAAGTGAGAGTGACAATGAAAACATCTAATGGTATGCTCTGGGCAGGTTTTAAGCCCACTGAATAGTGAACAATGTGTCTCGCAGCACAGCTGTGCAGGTAGGCAACACCTTAAAATGAGCTGAGGCAGGAAGACTACCCATTCTACTACAATACAAAAAGATTACAAGACAATCAATGAAAGACATTGTCATTTTGCAGCACATTTTTTTAACATCAAAGTATTGGCCTTTAACCACCTTTACTTCACAGTTTGATTTGGTCTGTTTGAGTTTTGCTCCAATATATTTTCTGCATGCTAGGTAGCTTCTGTGGCCAATGTATTTTTTATTTACAGGAAAACAGACTCCCATCTCGAAAGACAGTCACTCAAGGGCCTGCCAAAATACCCAATATGCTTTTGTCTTCAGATTTCTATCATTCTTTGTAAGAAGGGAGGCTGTTTTTTGAGTGATAATTCTTTACTGACTTTTCTAGGTGCAAAAAACATTCCTTTCACAAAACATCAATAATTTAAATTTCTATTCCAGTTTCTTGTTGTGTCACCACACTCCAACACAATCTATAAAACACACTCAACACACTTTCCCTGGCCTGTAGCAAACCAACCTCCTCTTAGCTGCTCTCTATGAAAATGATTATCAAACACTACAACAACTTCCTGTTTCATTTATGCTGTTCTCAGTTTGTTAGCTAATCTTTTGCAATTAAAATAGTGTTGTTTGTTTCAGCTCCACATGCAGCTTGGGCATAAGGTGGCTTATGGACGTTTCACCAAATTGCTTGGGGTAGCGGAAGTGACAGCATCCAAACATTCAGCTGCTGATGACATCACATGATATTTTTACCATGGTGATGTTAAAGAAGTGTCACATGATCTTTGGCATAATGGCATTAAGGTATTGACAACACTGAACTAAAAAAAAACTACAAGAAATGAAAGATGAAACATTACTTGCAGGATTAAAAAATAACATAACAGGTTTCTAAAGCAGATACAAATCTATTTTCGTACCACACATATATATTGAGGTATTACCATGATATTTGAGTGCAGTCATTATTGCAGCAGTCATATACCCAGCATGGACAAATACCCCATGTCTATGCACAGGTCCACATGCCAAGACAAAGTTGAAAATGATCCAGCCAACCCAAGGGCCAAACATGTCACTCAGTGCCTAGACACAGCCTTCAGTGTTTCCATGCAGCTTCAAATAAAAGGCACAACAAATATTTTAAACTTCCATCACAATAGGTATTGTGTGGACAGCAACAGAACAGAGGCAGTCAGCTAAATAGCTAGGTCCATGTGATGCAGGTATAAACAGTTCTGTGACCCAGGTATTTGTGTTTTTTACCACCTTTCCTGAAGGGAGAGGCCCTGAAAAGGCATATGCAAATTTCAGCAGAGAAAGTGAAAGGAACTCTACTGCTTTTGGCACCCCCCCCCCCAAAAAAAAATTGGGCTTTTGTAATAAGCTTGCAGGAAATCAACATTTTAACTCTTTCACTGCTAGGCCTTTCCCCCTCAGTGCTAAGCCTTTTTTGGCTATTTGGAATGGTTTGTGCTTAGGCCTCTACAACTTTTTTAATTCCACATAGGCTATCCATGCCAAATTTGCCTCCTTTATTTTGCAACATCCTGGGGATTCTAAAGTTATCCAGGGTTCATGGATTCCTCCAGAGGGAACCAAGAAATTAGCCAAAATATACTTACATTTTGTTCTAGCACAATATAGTTACATTTTGTTATTTTGGGGAAAAATGGGAAAAAAGTGCTGCAGAAAAAAGTGTCTGTTTCTTTTTCCTGCAAATGGCATCAATGAAAGGTGTGCAGTGCTAAAATCACCATCTTCCCAGCTTTCAGGAACAGGCATACTTGAATCAAAACATTTTTACCACAGTTTTGGCATTTGACTGGGAGATAGCCCATTTTTCCTATTTTTTGTGCTTTCACCCTCCGTCCACTTTGTGGTGAAAGCGGGTGTGAAATCCATGGTGGCTCCCAGAAGGCTATACACTTATGAAAACTAGATAAAATTCTGAATTCAGCAAGGGATCATTTGTGTAGATCCTTCAAGGTTTTCCCATAAAAAAGTGTTGAAATAGAAAACAATGTTGAAAATTAGTAGGAAAAAAACGTCCATTTGTGACAATGTTTTCATTTGTAACTTTTTGTCACAATGGCTGATTTCCAAAAGCCATATACCATTACATCTGATAGACTCTTTTGGTTGGGGGATATATAGGGTTTGTTGGTTTTCCAAGAACTCGAGGAACCCAGAGCTGCGCCTTGCAATGTTTTTTCTTTTGTGTACCGACTATAGAGCAATGAATATGGTAAAATAGAAAGAGTGAAAAATAGTTATCAAGGAAACTTGTGTATTTACGAAATGGAGCAAACACACTAGATGATGGACGGAGTGCTGAAACTTTTCAGACACTCACCCCCAGTCACAGATCTGGGTAGAATCCATCATCGTTCTTTAGCTCACTTTGCCACCTCAGTTCAGACCCAGCCATATGCAAATCAGTAATGACCCTGTGCCTCATGGGAACAGTCCAGCCTGAACTGCCAAGCCAGGTCTTTCCTGAACTGGAAACAAGCATCCTGGGACCGGTTTCAGGGTAACACCCCTCTTCAGCCAGGCAATCCAGTGGCAAAGTGAGCAAGGGACCCACGTCTGGGCATACCCTGCCAACTAAGGGCGAACAAAGCAAACACAAGGAGATGATGGACGGAGTGCTGAAACTTTTCAGACACTCACCCCCAGTCACAGATCTGGGTTGAATCCATCATCGTTCTTTAGCTCAATTTGCCACCTCAGTTCAGACCTAGCCATATGCAAATCAGTCTTGACCCTGTGCCTCATGGGAACAGTCCAGCCCGAACTGCTAAGCCAGGTCTTCCCTGAACCGGAAACAAGCATCCTGGGACCGGTTTCGGGGTAACACCCCTCGTCAGCCAGGCTAGCTTGAATCCAGTGGCAAAGTGAGCAAGGGACCCACGTCTGGGCATACCCTGCCAACTAAGGGCAAACAAAGCAAACACAAGGAGATGATGGACGGAGTGCTGAAACTTTTCAGACACTCACCCCCAGTCACAGATCTGGGTTGAATACATCATCGTTCTTTAGCTCACTTTGCCACCTCAGTTCAGACCCAGCCATATGAAAATCAGTCTTGACTCTGTGCCTCATGGGAACAGTCCAGCCCGAACTGCCAAGCCAGGTCTTCCCTGAACCGGAAACAAGCTTCCTGGGACCGGTTTGTTGGTTTTCCAAGAACTCGAGCAACCCAGAGCTGCGCCTTGCAATGTTTTTTCTTTTGTGTACCGGCTATAGAGCAATGAATATGGTAAAATAGAAAGAGTGAAAAATAGTTATCAAGGAAACTTGTGTATTTACGAAATGGACACACGATATACAGTTTAGAGGCATTGGTTATTTGCACATCTCTGAATTTGGGTGTGCCCATACTAGCATGTGAATGAATAAATCAACCAATCAATCAATCAGGGTTTGTAAAGCACGGCTACTCACTCGTGAGGGTCTCAAGGTGCGGGGGGGGTGCTGATCCATCTGAGCGCTGGGGTTCAGTCGAAGAGCCAGGTCTTGAGATCCTTCCTGAATTGGGTCAGCAACAGGTATTATCTGAGGTGGAGAGGCAGGGTGTTCCAGGTCTTGGCGGCGAGGTGGGAGAAGGATCTTCCTCAGAGTCTAGTCTTGTGGATCCAAGGGACAGTGGCAAGGGCCAGCTGGGCGGAGCGGAGGTATCTGGTGGGTACGTGGAATGAGAGGCGGTGATTCAGGTATGCTGGTCCTGCATCGTGGAGGGCATTGTAGGCTTGCCTGAGGAGCTTGAAGGTGATTCTTTTGTGGACTGGGAGCCAGTGGAGTTCTCAAAAGTGTTCGGTGATATGGCTGTGGCAGGGGATGTCTAGGACCAGTCTGGCTGTGGCATTTTGGATGTTCTGTAGTTTCCTGAGGAGTTTTTGGGTGACGCCGGCGTAGAGTACGTTGCTGTAGTCGAGTCTGCTGCTGATGAGTGTGTGGGTGACTGTTTTTCTGGATTCGGTGGGGATCCATCTGAATGTCTTTCGAAGCAGATGAAGCATGTGGAAGCATGATGATTAGGGGATGTTGATCTGGCAACTCATTGTGAGCGAGGAGTCCAGTATGATTCCAAGGTTTTATGCGCGGTCCGTGGGGTTGGGTGGGGTTCCCAATGCGGAGGGCCACCAGGTGTCGTCCCAAGTTGAGGGGATGGATCCCAGGATGAGGACTTTGGTCTTGTCTGAGTTAAGTTTGAGGCAACTGGTTTTCAACCAGGTGGCGACGGCCTTCATCCGGCTGTGGAAGTTATTTCTGGCGGTTGTGGGTTCATTGGTGAGGGAGAGGATCAGTTGGGTGTTATCAGCATTGGAGACGATGTTGAATCCATAGTTCCTGACAATGGCTGTCAGAGGTGCCATGTAGACATTGAAGAGGGTGGGGCTCACGGAAGAGCCCTAGGGGACTCCACAGCTGTTCTCCGTGGGTTCGGAGAGGAATGGAGGAAGTCTGACTTGCTTTGTTCAACCGGTGAGGAAGGAGTGGATCCAGTCCAGGGCCTTGTCACGGATGCCGGCGTCGTGGAGTCTCGTGATTAGGGTGTGGTGGGAGATGGTGTCGAAAGCGTCTCAGAGGTCCAGAAGGATGAGAACTGCGGTTTCACCCGGGTCAAGGATGGGAGATGTCAAGGACGTGGTTTGCTTTGAGGTACTCAGAGAGTTAGGCATTGATGGCCTTCTCGATGACCTTGGCTTGGACGGGGAGAAGGGAGATGGGTCTGAAGTTCTTGAGGTCTGTCAGGTCAGCAAAAGGTTTCTTTAGCAGAAGGTTGATCTCGGCGTATTTCCAGTCGTCGGGGAAGGTGGCGGTCTTGATGGAGCAGTCAATGGTGCAATGAAACTGGGGCAAAGGCTGTAGCTGCTCTATGAAAGATGTGGTACAGGCATGGGTGAGAGGGGGCTCTGGAGTGGGTGCTCTTCATGGTCTTGAGAGTGTTGTCTGTGGTGAGCGGTCCAGTTGAGCATGATCTGTTGGGATGCGGCGTGATTTGGTGCGGTGGTGTCGGGGTTGGTGGGAGGGTATTGGGTGTCGAATCTGTCGTAGATCTGCCTGATCTTGTGGTGGAAGAAGGCACCAAATTTGTCACAGAGGTCTTGGGAGGGTGTGACATCCATGGTCTCACTATTGGGCCTGGCAAACTCCTTAACGAGGGCAAAGAGTTCTTTACTGTTGTGTGCATTGGCGTTTATTCTGTCCTGGAGGACCGTTTTCTTTGTGGTTTTGAGGAGGAGGTGGTGTGCGGAGATTGCGGCTTTGAAGTTTGTGTGGGTTTCCGGGGTTTTGTTGTTTCACCATTTCTTCTCTAGTTGTCTGCAAGTGTGTCTGGACTTGGGGCGAGTGGGAGTGAACCAGCGGGCTTTCTTGGAGTGTTGCTTGCCGGGTGCCTTCTTGAGGGGTGCCAGTGTCAGAGCAGTTGGAGATCTATCGGTGGAGGTTGTGTGCTGCGGTATTGGCATCGGTGGCTGTCGGCCGTGTGGTAGCGCTGAGGGAAACGGTGAGCTGTTCTTTGGTGACCTTGTTCCAGCTATGGCCTGGGGGTGGTGAGGGCGATGAACTACTGTTGGTTTGGTGAAGGCGAAGTGCACACAGTGGTGGTCAGTCCAGAGGAGTTAGGTGATGTGGATGTATGTGATGTTTCCGCTGGTGGAGAAGATGGGGTCGAGTGTGTGTCCTGCTGCGTGAATTAGAGCAATGACTAGCTGCTTGAGTCCTACGTTGGCGAGGTTCTCCAGAAGGGATGCGGTGTTATGGTCATTGTGGTTGTCCAGGTGAAAGCTGAGGTCGCTGAGTAGGATGTAATCGGTGGATGCGAGAGCCTGGGGGGCGATGGCATTGATGATGCGTTTGCTGAAGGGCGGGCGGGGGCCAGGTAGTCTGTAGATGAGGGTGCCATGGAGGGTGGTGTTGGGGTTGGTCTGGATCTGGATCTGAAAGTTGAGGTGTTCCGTGGTTGTCGTTGGGTCCTCCGAGTGTGTGGTCAGGCGAGGGTGGTTTTGTGGATGATGGCGATACCTCCTCCTGGACGGTTGGCGCAGTCCTTGCAGGGGGTCTTGTCTCAATCGGGGATGACTGTGGCGATGTTTGGGCCAGAGCTGGGGTTTGTCCAGGTTTCAGTGAGAAAGGCAATGTCAGGAGGTCCCAGATTTCTGTGGCGTGTTTGTGGAGGGAGCGCATGTAGAGGAGAATGCAGCTGAGCCAGTTGGGTCCGCTGTTGGTCGATTGGACAGCGGGAGGAGTTGGAGTGCAGAAGTGGGTCAGGGTGCAGCTGCAGTGTCGGCAGGAGAAGGGTCCTTGGGTGTCCTTCAGCGATGCGAGGTAGCAGGCGGCATGGCATCCAGAGTGGAGAGCGAGGAGGGCATTTCTCAAAAAGTCTTCTTTCTAACACACTGGTTTCCATTTGGAAGGCACAAATGTAGAGCATCTGTTCTGCTATTCTATGTTTCCCTAAGTCTCTCGATAAAAATGATACTTCACTTGTGTGGGTAGGGCTAGTACCTGTGAAAGGAAAGGCCCCAAAACACAACATGGACATGTCACATTTTTCCACTGAAAACGAACCCTTTTCTTGCAATGTGCCTAGCTGTGGATTTTGGGCCCAAGCTCAGTCGACACCTAGGAAACCTAGCAAACCTGTAATTTCTTTTTAACTAGACACCTAGGAAAATCCAGGAATTGGGTGATTTGTGTGGCTCCCACCAGGTTTCCCTACCCAGAAGCCCTTGCAACCCTCAAAATTTGACTAAAAAAACATATTCCTAATATTGCTGTGGTGATAAGTTATGCAATCTACGGAGAGCCACAAACTTCCTTCTACTCAGCATTCTCATAAGTTTTTTGGTACAAATGGTACGTCACTTGTATGGGTAGGCCTAGTACCCGCAACAGGAAATGGCCCAAAATGCAACATGGACATATCACATTTTTACAATGAAAACTGGCCCTTTTGTTTGCAATGTGCCTAACTGTAGATTTTGGGTCCTAGCTCAGTGGACACCTAGAGAAACCTAGTAAACATGTACATTTTTGAAAAATAGACACCTAGGGGAATTCAGCATAGAATGACTTGTATGGCTCTCACCAGGTTGTTTTTCCCAGAATCCCTTGCAAACCTCAAACTTCAACTAATAAAACACATTTTCCACACATTTCTGTGATGGAAAGTTCTGGAATCTGTGGGGAGCCACAAACTTCCTTCTACCCAGCATTCCCCTAAGTCTTCTGATATAAAATGGTACCACACTTGTGTGGGTAGGCCTAGTGCCTGCAACAGGAAACAGCTCAAAGCGCAATATGGATAAATAAAATGTTTCCACTGAAAACTTTTTTTTTAAAATGAGCCTAGCTGTGGCATTTGAGCCCTAGCACAGCTGGCACCTAGGGAAACCTAGCAAAACTGTACATTTTTAAAGGTAGATACCCAGGGTAATCTAGGATGGGGTGACTTGCGTGACTCTCACCAGGTTTTGTTACTCAGAATCCTGTGCAAAGCTCAAACGTTGCCTAAAAACACATTTCTGTGGGGAAAGCTCCTGGAATCTGCATGGAAACACTAATTTCCTAGCACCCAGTGGTCCCACAAGTCTCCATGGAAAAACAGTTACTCACTTGTGTGGTTGGACCAAGTACCCGCGACAAGGAAGGGCCCAAAATGTATTGTGGGGACATCAAAATGTTCTATTATAAAACAACCTAGGGGCATATTAACAAGGGCCAGCGATAATTATCGCTGGCCCCACATAGCGATAGAAATATTATCGCCGGCTATCGCTGAAAATTATCGCCATGATAACGCTATATTTACAATGCATAGCGCTATGGCGATAATATTTCAGCGATAGCGGTGTTTACCATGGAACATCGCTGGTTTTTCAGCGATGTTCCATGGAAAACAGCGATAACATTGCTGATACGACCCTGTGGTCGTATCAGCATAATCCACCTACCATTATTAATATGCCTTAGTCTGGAATTTAACAGACGTTAAATTCCAGCGTTAAGGCCGAGGTAGTGCGATTTTTTTTATCGCTGCACCTCCTTGTTAATATCGCAAAGCTGCCTTCGCGATATTTTCATGTGTTGTTTTCACAGCCACGCCTTCTTTGCATCTCATTAGCGATGCGAGGCGAGGCTGTGAAAAAACGGGCTCTACATCAAAGGAACACGCGCTAGCGTGTCCTTGATGATATTGCGATATAATTATCGCCGCTTATCGCCCAGCACGGACGCTAAAGTGGCGATAATTATATCGCCAGCCTGCTAATATGCCCCCACATTTTGCAAGGAGGCATCTGCATTTTGGTCCTGGGCTCTGTGCCATTTAAGAAAACCTACCAATCCCAGACATTTCTGAAAACTAGGGACACAGGGGAGTCCAGGGAGGTGGGCCTTGCATGGATCCCTCAACATTTTCCAACCCAGAATCCCCTGCACACCTCAAATTTACCTAAAAAGTCACATTTCCCTCACACTTCTGTGTGAGAAAGTTGTGGGATCACCGAGCAGGCACACATTCCTACCACCTAGCTTTACCCTAGGTCCCACAATAAAAATGGTACCTCACTTGTGTGGCTGGGCCGGTGCCAACGACATGGAAGGGCCCAAAGCTCATACACCCACTGACTCACTTAACTATACAATACTCACACACCCACTCACTCATGCATACAGTCTCTCGCATATGCACTCACTCTTCTATACACATCTTACACACCCACTCACTCACCCATACAGACACTTCAGCAGCCACTTACCTTAGTATATATGTTTAACACTCAGTAACTTTTAGAAAACACACACAATCACTGGATATCAGTGATGTCATTTTAGATGTAATTGGTGATGTCATGAGTAATGTCCCTGACCATGTCATGAGTGATGTAATATGTGAGGTCATAAGCAGTGCATTGCGAGGGCATAAGTTATTGGTAGCTCAGCTTACTATAACTGCTGAATTTCTCCGTTTTTGTATGAATGAAATGCAAGCCTAACTATAACGTACCTGTAATCTTTGTTTTTCCAGTGAATTTGTAAGGTTTTTAATTTTATTTCCTAACTATAGCACCCCTGTAACCTTTGTTTTTTTTCAGTGATTTTCAAAGTTTTTTAAATTTTATTTCCTAACTGTATCCTGTTGATGTTTCATTTCTGTGCAATGAGCATTGTGCCTGAATGAATCCTGCCCTGCAAATTTACATACTTCTAGTTTGTAAAAGTTTATAACCCGATCTATGGTCTCAGCAGCATATGTAAAGAAAGAACCCCCTTGTCACACACACTATACGAGATTTTGCGCTCGAGAAAAGCAAGGACTTTTCACAGTGGAAATGCAGAGAAAACAGATTTTCTTTGCCTGGGCCATGAAGTGAGAATGATTGGTACTTTACAGAGTGGGGCCTCAACTTGAACCACTGCTTTGTTTATATCTGTAAGTGCTTCCCGTTGAGGTTAATTTCTGTTGAATGAGCATCGTGCCAGAATAAATCCTGGCATTCATATTTATCTAAGACGAAGCCAGCGTTTTGTGCAACACCTATGCGTAACTGGAGTTCTTTCTACTGGCTAGTAAGTGCTATCTCATTGGGTAAATATATAGTGCATCTCCTACACTACAACTGCATAAAGGACGCAGAGAAAATATCTCCAGTGACCTTGTCTGTCTGTAACTTTGCCAAAGTGATTATTCCTCGAGCGTCTTAATCAAATACCTTTAAAAGGTGTAACTGCAGAGAAAACACACTTGGATGATTTGTACTTTGCAGAAGTAAGTGCTTCTTTGTTTGGGGGAGATGCGGTCACATTCCTAGGCATGAGGAACGCATCTCCAAAATGTAAGGGAAACCCCCAGGGGGAGTTCTATTAGTAAGCTGTCTATCATTATGGGAAAAGGATGGGAAGACGTTGCATGCTGCTAATGTATATGGCAGCGAAATGACCAGATAGTTTTTGCAATTTAATTAATCAGCACTTTAGACCAATGATTCAAAAGTGCGTATGGTTTTATTTTACCAAAATTCAACAATATTTTATCGATATAATGTAATCGAAAGACATGTCATGAACATAGACACACATTGTGCATTATAACAACATTAACAAACATATAACTGTACATATCTCATTACAATACAAAGAAAATGACAATCATTATTTACAACATAAAACACCAAATTTTCATAACATGCACTCTCCTAATGATAGGAAAGGCTCCAGTCCTTATATATTTTTTACAAAATCACAGGCGGACCAATACCAGTTCTAACGGTCCTGCCTGGATTGGGCTGAAGGTGGCAATACTAAGCTCAGGGTCGTGTAATTGTGGGGAATGATTTCATTTGGACAATTCCCAAGGACGCCCCAACGTTTGTTTGCCTCAACCCAAATGCCAACGCGTTTCGAACCCTGTGTTGTTCAAGGGTTCTCCTCAGGACGGGACTGGAAAGGAGGATTCAACTGTTTGTACACGTGTGCCAAGATCCCTGGTGCGGTGGATTTTTATGTTGTTGCAACTCTTCAAGTTAATATGAGCTGTTATGACGTTCTTGTCGGGCCTGGTTGTTCTCATAGGTAGCGTTCTATTTTTACGCACTATTCTCCTTCAGATATGCTTCCTAGGTACTGCATCATGCTCCGTTGTTCGTCTGTCCGTGTATTGTCGGCTGGCATTTAGGTTGAGGCAAACAAACGTTGGGGCGTCCTTGGGAATTGTCCAAATGAAATCATTCCCCACAATTACACGACCCCGAGCTTAGTATTGCCACCTTCAGCCCAATCCAGGCAGGACCGTTAGAATTGGTATTGGTCCGCCTGTGATTTTGTAAAAAATATATAAGGACTGGAGCCTTTCCTATCATTAGGAGAGTGCATGTTATGAAAATTTGGTGTTTTATGTTGTAAATAATGATTGTCATTTTCTTTGTATTGTAATGAGATATGTACAGTTATATGTTTGTTAATGTTGTTATAATGCACAATGTGTGTCTATGTTCATGACATGTCTTTCGATTACATTATATCGATAAAATATTGTTGAATTTTGGTAAAATAAAACCATACGCACTTTTGAATCATTGGTCTAAAGTGCTGATTAATTAAATTGCAAAAAAACTATCTGGTCATTTAGCTGTTATAGATAATTGAGTGGTCCAGACCAGGTAGAAGTGGACCCAAACCTTCCTTTTTGGTTGGCTAATGTATATGGGGCAGGGCCAAACGGTTGGAGCTTGTAGGCAAGTTTACATACTTCTAGTTTGTCAAAGTTTAGAACACAATCTCTGGTCTCAGCAGCACATGTCAAGAACGGACCCCTTAGTCACAGACACTATGTACCATCTTGCGCTCTAGAAAAGCAAGGATTGCAAACACCTCCATCAAGGATTACAGATAACTTTTCACAGTGGAAATGCAGCGAAAACACACTTGCTTTGTCTTGGTCATGCCCGCAAAGTTAGGATGATTAGTACTTTGCAGAAGTGAGGCTTCAACTCGTGCACCGGCTTTGTTATACTATAGGGATGGGAGTAGCGCAGCCCCCCTTCCCTGGCCAATTTCAACCCCAGAGACCCCATCCTCCAGGGTCTGGCCTTTACATTATTATTTTGTATAATAGGGAAGGGAGGCCTGGCTGATTATAGCTCCTGGGACCCCATCCACAGTGCCCAGCCATGCTTCTCCCGGTGCCTCTTGGGCACCCAGTCTGCACTGGGACTGCAGGGGGAGCCTCAAAGCACCGTCAGAAGCCAGCATTGCTTTCACACACAGGGAGCTGCTGAACATGCAGCTCCCTGTGTGCAAAGCAATTCATCTGTTGCCCTACATATTGTAAAGTGCCCCAGGGAGGTGGCAGCCACCAGGGCTGTGGGGGGGGGCCGTGCAGGCCTCCCTCATTCTTTTCTAAACATTTGCCCTGGGGAGGTGGCAGTCCCGGGGTGCAGGGGGGTCGCATGGGCACCCCCTGCATACATAATAAGCAATGCCCGGGGAGGTGGCGGTCCCCGGGGCTTTCGTAAGCCCTCGAAGGGGGGTGCTGTGTGCCCCCCTCCTATTTTTATGATATGCCCCCAGAGCCTGGCCCACCCAGGAGTTATTTTTAAGTACGGGAGCCCTTGCCTGCTTTTTTTTTTACATTCCCACGAATTTGCGAATATCGCTATTTAGCTGCTATTTCTTTTTAATGCTTTTTTGGCCTGACTTGTGGGTCAGGGTATTCCTACCCTGCCTCCTTTTTTTTAACCTTTTTTTGTGGGACTCGGCTGAAACAAAGTCTCAAGATGGCTGCCAACACTTCCTGGTTGAAGTGTTGGCATCCAATCAGAGCTCTGCATTTTCCTGTGTGAGCTTGTTTTATATATATATTATATATTAGGAGTTATCCTTGACAGCAGGTGGTCTCTCACCCACCACGTTCATTCAATCAACACTAAGGGCTCTAGCCTGCTGTTTGCCTTCACGTCTATTGCTCAGAAGCTACAAGGCCACAGTCTCAACCCGCTGCTCAAGGTAATGAAGGCAAAAATTGGCCCTCTTCTAACTTACGGCAGTGAAGTTACTCAAGGGAAAGAAATTCGGGCCTGGTGACAAACTACTCACAAGAATCTATAAAACAGCCCTATACCTGCCAAAAAGTGCATCTCCTGCCCAAGTGAGACTAAAATTTGCCATCACCAAGCGTCAGATTTTCACGTGGATGATGTCATCACTGATGACATCACTGATGACATCTCAAATGACATCACTGATGACATCATCCACGTGAAAATCTGACGCACCTCCTCACACCTGACTATAACCTTTGATACACCCACTCTAAAATACAGACTACCATTTTCGAAAAAATAGACACATCAATACCACCAATACGCACTGACTGATTCCTAGGTCTACACACACATCCACTCATTCACCCATACAGTCACTCATACATGCAGTCACTCATCAATACAACACTATCATATGCACTCATACACCTATACAGACACTCACACACTGCCACATATCCAGAGTTACTCACACACCTAGTCAGTCATGCAAAGAATCAATCATACTTCCATTTACTCACCTATACAGTTATACAGACACCACCTCACTTATCCATACAGATACTAACACATAATTACTCTCTTATAGAATCACTGATACAAATACACACTCATCCATGCAGCCACTCTCACAATTACTGACTCTCACATATAGTTATTTATATACACCATCACTCACATATACTGCCTTTCACATATGTAGTTACTCACACATGTACCACTGGGACATACATTCACTCACTAACACACTCTTACACACACTTACCCACCCATACAGTCTATCACAGTTGCACTCTTGAAACCATCCACCCAGTGAATCACCCACTCACACATCTATGCACAGAGTTGCACACACCCCTCCCACACAAACACTCAGGCAGCCATACAGATACTCAGAGAACCAATCAATAACCCATATAGACACTCATGTAGCTATTCGCAAATCCATGCATCCACTTACACACCAACAAACAGACGGATACAGACATTCACACAGTTTAGTCACTAACCCATGCATTCAGTAAGATACGTTTAATCACTCACTTGTAGAGTCAGTCACTCACGTACTAAATCATCCATTCAGACACTTATACACCGACTCATTCTTCAATACAGCTTGGCATATATATAAAACAAATTTAAACTTTACAGAAACACACAGTCACTGGATGATGTCATCAGTGATGTCATCAGTGATGTCATTTGAGATGTCATCAGTGATGTCATCAGTGATGTCACTGACCATGTCATGAATGATGTAATATGTGACGTCATCAGCAGTGCATTGCGGGGCGCGAGTTATAGTTAGCTGAACTAACTATAACGCCGGAATTTCTATGGTTTTGTACGAGTGAAATGTCCAACTAACTATAACGTTCCTGAAACCTATGGTTTTTTCAGTGAATTTCTATGGTTTTTTAAATGCTAATTTCTAACTATAACGTGCCTGAAACCTATGGTTTTTTCAGCTTGTGATAAAACTGTATATGCGACCCCCAAGTTTCTGTGGATTGCTTTGAGGACCCGTTAATGTGTTTTCAAAGATGTTGACTCTTTATAGTGACATTCGCCAAATTTTCCCGGCACATTCGAGGTTGCTCAGTGGCATTGTGGGAGTGGTAGTCCTGATACGGACTTTTACTTATGCTGGGTACGAAATTGAGTATGTTTATCATTGATATAACTGTATATCATTGGTCCAGAAACACGAAAGTAGTCATTTCAGCACTATGCCACGTGAGGTTTGAGTCCGTGTTTTATGAAATGCTAATTTGGCTTTAAAAAAACTATGCTTGCACCGTGAGTCAACATCGAATTATCGGTGAACATTACATTATTTCAGCAATGCATTTTCTGTTTTAAGGGGGGACAGAGGCACCTTTTTGTCTTTGTCTTTATCATGATATTATTGCAGCGTGTTTTAAATGTTTGAAATGTTAAAACATATTTTATAATGGATTTCATATTTTATATAATGGAAGATATACGGGCAAGATATGTAGAGCATTTGGCGTCTCATCTGTAATCTATGAAGTTGCCCACTTGGTTTGGCCATATTAAGATGTTTTGTGCAAAATCAGTACCCTCATTATGTATATTTATAGATACATTATTAGCATTGTGCAGCTATTTATTTATGTGTTTAATACAGCACTTATGTAAAATGGAGGGTCAGGAGTGAGGCACGTAGTATGTTGTTTATGTTCACTAGTGCCATAAGTGGGAGTGACTATATATTTTGAATGTGAATTGGCGCCAAATAGATTGACAAAGGCTTCGTAGAAGCCGAAACACTTCTCTGTGGTCTGGGGGTCGAGGGTGACCTGACATAATAAAAGAAGCCGTATACCATCAGCCTGATGTCCGTGCCTTCTTCATTTGGAGTTTCCTGTTGGAGTTGGAGGTTCTGTGTATATATATATATATATATATATATATATATATATATATATATATATATATATATATATATATATATATATATATATATATTTATTTAGTGAGGAGAGAGAGAAAAGAGGCAGAGAATACATGGCAGGAAACTATGTAATGTGTTCCTATATGTGCTAAATTGCCATCAAGCAGTTCTGGTGACATTATAAGGCACGAGGATGAACGTCAAGTGGTTTGTAAATGTGACCAGATCCCTGATATGTCAGCATAGGACCATATTACATATGGCACCCGTAATGTATTTTCATATTATACCTATATTTTTGAGCATTAAGCTTGGAAAGGCTGTTTTCTTCAAAGCGCAGCTAACAATGGCCACTGCTTGGCATTAGAATATTTAATAATGTTGTAACAAAACAATGGGCAACGGTGAGGGTCAGCGGATTTAAGCAATTCTGTGGGTACAGCATTTACCACATAATTATTAGGCATGGGAGATAATTAAATTACACAGGGGTAATTTCACAAATTTTGAATTACACTTGTTACACAAAATTCCAGAAATTCCACCATTATGCCTCATCGAATCCACCATATAGCATAGGAAAGCGGACGCAAAGCGAACAAGCAGAGCGCGAGCAGCTGCTGTTTGTAGGGATGGAGGTTTTTTTGCGCTTCTTTTGAGCGTGAAATGTGCAATTGCATCAAAAATTGACTCGAGGAGCATTTTGTGCAAAAATGTAATTCTAAAAGACGGATTTGCATTGAGCATAATTACATGTAATTTCACCTCGATGTCCCAACATTTCACATAATTATGTGAAAGCAAATTAAGTAAATTTTACACACTCCTAACAATTATGGATTTTCTGCATTAATATGCAAAATGTGCTGAATTCATCAAAAGTGTTATTTCTATCTCAAATGGTTAAAAATAATCCTGACATAGAAGGTGCAACATATTTTGAGTATTTTCTGCATAATTTACAAAACTGTGGCACACATCCTAGTGGCCGTTACATGGTTAAAGCTTTGCGGAATGGTTGGAAGTCCGACATTATGAAATTTGTATTTCACAGGAAACTATGACATTTTTTTCATATTTCATGTTTGCCTGTAAAATATGAGTTTTATACCTGTACATGCCTTAACACACAGGCACACATACACGCACACACATACACAGACACACTCAGACATCAACAAGCCGATCTGTTCACCTGAAGGAAAAGCGCCTTACGGGGGACCCTGAGCGACCCTCACGGACGCTTACTTACACCCACGGCGCTTCCCGGGCAGCAGAGCCTGGCTGAAAAGAGCTGTCTACAGTCCACGGCTCACATTCAGGAATAAATGTTAGAGAAGTGTGGGGCGGGAACTCTCAGCCATAGTACATTGACATTCTGTAGGTAAGGAAAAGTAATCTGTCTGTCTTTCTGTCTCTCTGTCTGTCTGTCTATTTATCTCCTCTCCGACTAAGGCCGTGAACACGAGTGTCTCAGAGGTGCTGGTACTGTTTGTTGCACCCAATACAGTCCGATACCCCGGGATTCGAAACCCCGGGATTCAAAGTGTATCGGGTGCGATTAGTTGCACCTAATCTGAGTTTTTTCGGATTAAGTCCAGATTTTGGTGGTTAGTGCACCACAGTCCACATGTGATTGTTTTTCTCTATTAAACTCTGCCGAAATGTAACAAATTCTGAGGTACTGTGAGCACCCTGTACTGACTGTGTACAGTACATATCAATCAACTCGGAATTCCTCCCCCTCAGGAATAGGGGATTGTGCAAGGGTGGGAAACACTGACCCACTCATGACGGGGAATCAGTGTATTTATCTGTTTTTATTACTGGGGCACGTTAAACAGATCTAATCAACCCAGGCAACGCAACACCACAAAGGTTCAAGGTCACGTTCTGATTTTCCAAAATGTGTCCCGGCGCAGCCTTTTTAGGTCTCGCCTGAGCCAGCGCGCATGCGCTGCTCTGCGAGGCTTTTAGTAAGGGCTTTTCCACGCTAAACACACGCCCGTGCGTGTGCTTTTTTTTTAGCACCCGCAATTGGCCTTTGCATGCGTCTTTATAAGAAAGACAGCACGCAATTGGTCCAAGGCGGGTGCATGTCCCGCCTTCTCTGTGCCCTGGCCTAGCCTTCTCGGGAGCGAGCGGCGGCCCCGCTGCATTCCTTAAATTGTTTGCAGTGCGCATCTGTTACCAATTAGCGCGTTCGTAATCGCCGCGCTGCCCCGCTTGTTTTTATAGAACGCTTCTCCGGTGTCCACTGCGAACAAGTCGCCCTTTGGCACGCTTTCCCTTTTCTATGCAGTTCTAGACAAACTCTTGAAACATTCTGTACGAGAACCAGTAGGCAATATGGATTTTTAGACACATAGTCATATTTTTTTTTTTATTCACAATAGTGATTTAGCATATCACCTAAGACCTATATAGTACTAGCTGAAACAAATATAACACATTTTAGGTCTGGCTCGACTGTGCAGTTGTCTTCCTCCCTCGTGTTACCAGTGCCTTTAAATATCCATACAGTGGGCTTTGTCTTGCCCAGAAGAGCATTTCTCGCTCACCCTATTAGTGTATAATCTCACTTCCTATAGAAAGCTTGCGCTGCAAAGTACAAGGGAGTGTTTTACATCTCCAACGTATACCAAAACACCGTACATTACATTCTCTGTCTCATAAACACATTGTATACAGAAACATTTTTTTATCCCTACTCCAGGCTTTAAATCGTTTAAGTAGGACTCAAAACTGAAGATACACCCATTGGCTTTGCCAGTGATTAGAAGTAGTAAACTGGAATTTCCACCAGAATTATTCTGGGCAAACCACTTAATCTCCCTGTGCCAAAAAAAATTATGTGACCTTGTGTATTCATAAGGAGAAAATACCTCCACCAGGTCGACCAATTGTATCCGGGATCGGATCAATTCTCGAGCCGTTATCACAGTTCTGTGATTGGTTTCTTAAACCTATCGTACAAAAATCAAGATCCTATCTACGAGACACAAAAGATGTACTTTGCCTCTTGAGAGATTTGGAAACGAACTATGCGGAAGATCTTCTCATTACTATGGACATAGAGGCATTATACACAAGCATTCCCCAAATGCGTACATTAGAGGTTGTTGAACACATTTTATTGAATACAGAATGGAATTTCCTTACACCACAGCACTTCATCATGGAATGCGCCGAGATAGCTTTAACTGAGAACTTTTTTGAATTCGAGGAAGTACTGTACCACCAGATTACCGGAACTTCTATGGGCAGTACCTTCGCCCGAGTTTGGCATGCTTGTATGTGCATCAATTTGAGGAGGACCATATCTTCCATGCCAGCAACCCATTTTGGAAAATCTCAGAACATGGAAATGGTACATTGACGATGTCTTTATCGTCTGGCGAGGGGATGAGGAAACAGCCAGAACCTTCGTGGAGTGGGTCAATACCAAAGACCGACATCTGAGATTCACCCACTCTATCAATAAAGACCATGCCATCTTTCTAGACCTAGACATTACAATGAACGCGGATGGCATTAGCACCAAGGTACACAACAAACCAACTGACAAAAATTGCTTATTGCTATATGACAGCTATCACCCGAAGGCCCTACGGAACAACCTGCCAGTTGGCCAATTCCTCCGAGTGCGCAGAAATTGTTCAGAGGCCACAAACTTTCATGCACAAGCAGAGACATTGGAGATGAAATTACTCGAACGTCACTATCCTAGAAAAATGATTAGGAAAGCGAAAAAGAGAGCAAGCAATAACAACCGCGATGCCCTGCTCCAGGACAATGTAAAAGAGAAAAATAACCGGATTGTGTGTGTAACAACATACACACCAGTTTCCAACACTGTCCAGAAAATTATAAGAAAAAACTGGCACATCCTACATGGTGCAGGGAAACGTTGGGAACCTCCACTCTTTGCTTTTAAAAGAAGCAGAAATTTACGGGACGAACTGGTACATGCTAAGGACCCACCAATAACGATGGATAATCAAGTGACCCTTTGGAACACACAAAGACCCAGAGGTCACTACGCCTGCGGCAACTGCGTAGCATGTCCATTAACTCTGACAACCAAGGAGGTAGACATTGGTACAACACGCCCCTGGTTGCTGAATAACTTCTCGGACTGTAACACCGAGAATGTGGTGTACCTTTTGACATGCCCATGTAACTTGAAATATGTGGGCATGACCACACGTAAAATTAAGACTCGGATCAATGAACATCGCAGCACAATACGGTGTAAAAAGACCAACACGAAACTGACCAGACACTTCATGGAACATAACCATAAAGACACAGATCTCAAATGGGTGATCCTTGAAGTAATGAAAAAACAAAGAGCAGATGTGACCAGACCTCTGCATATCAGGGAGCAGAGATGGGTGTATCGCCTCCGAACGTGGAAAGAAGGTCTTAACGATGAGATTCCATGGCTACAATTAGCCAAATAACATGTACCTCTGTCCTTTGAAAATTACATATCGCATCTCTGACCAGTTAGATGTATGTAGCAATTTTTATCTCTTATAATAACTATACTCCCCGTCATTGCACATTGTTTGTGATTAGGGTGCTTCTTGACCCACCACTTGTTCCTGTGTTTTGGATTTAGTTGTTAATACAACCACTTTTGGGCTTGTTTTGGTATCATATCATGTGCCAGATACTTAGCATGAGAGATCGTCTATTGCGCTAAAGTACATATATCTCACTCACTGACGCATGCGCGCAACATCGGCCGCAACGCGCATGCGCCATATTTTCACACTCTTATGAAATCCCCACGCCCAGCCTTTGGTTGACGTGGGCTCTGCTCAGGCTGTTACGTTACTAATGTACGCATCATTTTACTGCGGCAGTAGATGCGTCTCATTTCACGACGCAGGCACACTGTGCCCGCTGCTATGCGCGTCCATCATATACCAGACACTTGCTATATCGGCACGCCCAGTCACTGATTGCCATGGGCAGCACTCAGGTTGTTACGTCACTAAATGCATGCGTATTTACCGGAAGTCCTTATTTGGAAGGTCAGGCAGTATTCTTGATCTCTTTTAGCGCGACTTGTGAGACACCGGATTCTTTTTTCCGGCAGTTAATTAGGGTACTTATTTCACCTAATGGCCCTAATTAGGGTGCGCCGATATACTATATATAGCCAGAGGCCACTTCAGTCCTTCCACATCGAGGAGAGGAGGAGCACACACATAGGCGCAGCAGCGGAGATCGCATCACGTATCAGTAAGAGTGTGAATGTGTGATTGAAGATTGTGCTTGTTTTCTTTTTCCTTTTCAGGTATTTCGAACCTGGCAAATCATAGAAACTTAATTTATGTACCACTTAACAACTGCCACGCACCCTGTTAACATTAGGCATTCTGTCGTTTCTCTCCTCATTTTTTATTTTCAGCGCTGGACCAAAAGGGGTCTCCTGCCCTCACCCTCCTATGGGGCACTCTGTCCCAACTTTAGGGTAAGCAATGTGGAGGTACATCCCTCCATGCTTGTTTTAGTCACAGATGACTGACACTTAGTTTTCCACTTATAGCCACTCACAATTAGTTATCTGCGCATGAGGCTGAGTGTGAATTCTAGGTTGTGCTTTGTTTCGCCACAAAAACAGTTGTTTCTCTTACAGGCACTAGATACAAAGGCTATTTCGTAGTGGAGTGTGATCCTGTCACCCCACACAGTGGATACCCTCTCACCACAGATTGGTAAGAGTGGAGCCCTCAACCCTTTCACTTAGGTCCTGATGAATGCTGCGGACCCTACTGGGCCACCTGGCAGAAACATGTCGACCCTATTGATATCGGTGGGGGGACAATAATATCCCCAGTTACCGATAACCTTATGTTTTAATACCATACGGATGCCGGCAATATTAAATTAACTTGACATCTGTAATGGCTTTTTAACTCACTTTTTTTCTATAAGGGCCCCCACTTAGTTTAGAAGTGCATCCCTGTCGTCAGGTGTATGCCCGCCCTCTATCAAACCATGGTTTTAGAGGGCGAGGACTGGTCTATGATGAAGCATGACACCTGGTGGTGTGTGAGACCAGTCCTTCACTTTTTGTGAGACACCTACACTCACCAATTTAGAAGCATTTGCACGTAGTTCACCCCACTGGGAGCAGCTCTTTTGTGTTTAAACATTTATGTTGGAGGCTGCTGACTCCCAGTACCCCGTGCCTCTGGTTCCCTCACCCCAGATATACTCTGGGTGTTGTGGTTACACACCTTGTGTAATGTAACAGGCGCTCATGCACCCAATACCATTGGCTCGAGTTTGCCTTATATTAAGTTGCACAAATAAAAACATATAAATAAGCTCACGTGAGGTGCTCAAGACCACAGTGCCGTGAGAAAGCCGACTTTCATTTTCACTCCGGCGGCTATTCCATGTTCCCACCACAAGGGGGTGTTCAGGCTCCTGGGGTCAGGTCAAGCTGGGCCTGAGAACCACTGGTAATCGCAACATCGGAGACGTGCAAATGTGAAATCAAACAAATGAGGGTGGGGGAGTCGAGCTTCAGAAACATTTCACGTGAGTGCTAGAATGGCTTAGGATACAGGGACATCTGCGAGCGGCTCCGGGAGCCGCAGACAAGGGGCATGTGTTCGGCACATGGGCCCTTTTTGCGCCGAGCCCTGGGCACGACCACAAAACTAGCAGCGTGCCACTGAAATTGGACTGCTGGGAACATTACCAGCACAGTGACAACTCGCTAAAAAATTTCATTATAAATGCAAAGCTCCTCTGCACAGGGTAGGAGTATTCCTTGTACATCTACAGTAAATGCTTTAAAATAAAAAATACACCCATACGCTTTGCACCTTATTAGAAAAAACGCAACGTTATTTGAACCCTACAGCCCAGTAATAATTGTGTTTGATCCTTAGATTTGGTTATTTTACAGACTATTGACTCCTGATATCTGGGGGCTCGAGTTCGCGTCCCAGCGAGGCCTTCTCGGTTATTGTTTAACAATAACACCTGATTTTGGAAACATCGAAATTGTGATATAAATAGCTTATTAAAACAGGTTATTAAACACGTTAGCCGAACGGTGTGACTAATATCCACACAAATATTTAATGCGGCGTGATTTGTAATCTCAAAGTATAATTATAAACTAAAGCAATGGACAATTGTTGCAACTCTCCTATAAAGGCATGCGTGCGAGGAGAACATACATTTCTTTATTATGTCTCAAAATATTGTGATTTAGAACCACCTGCCCGTACCTCAGATACTTAATTCTGATTGGTTGCAACCGCCCCTGGATCACTACCTTCTGTCCAGCACCTGCTAATGTTTCGTGATATAATAACAACATAATTCTGTCACTCAGCAGCCACGCTGTGAATCTAATGGCGTGCCACACAGGAATATGAATCCATTGCTTGTGATTTATCTCAAATTCATATTGGAGTTAAATTTGCTAACACACGCCATTGCCGTTTTATGAAGTGATACATCTCCAATAAAGGTGCCATTTCAATCTCTTCTTTTGGCCTCACCGCATACACAGTAACTTCCTCCTGCAGGACAGAGTGTGCACATGAGCTTCCGGGGCACGGTCAGATTCCTGGGGAAATTTGCACGTGGTACCTTTTTTCAAAAAGCGCTTTGTTGCCTCGCCAATGCCTGAAGCGCTATATATTGTTGTATTCCTCTTAGGGTGTCCATACAGGGCTTTCCAGCATCATGTCCTTATATAGGCACAATTCGCCCTGCACTTATATAGCATAAAATCTCAGCCCTTATTTAGGCATTAAACCGTGCACTCCAAATACAGGCATGGTCTCTGACATCCGTCCACCCTAACGTCACAACGAGTTCATGAAGAACAGACCCTTAGGCTGCGGGAGTTTCCCTAGCCCAGGACTATTGATTTCTTCTAGGCCTCATATATTATGCATGAACCATTATTCCTTAGGGGTTCATCCATGACGTCTTTCGCTGTCCAATTCACGTCAATGCTAACATTCCTAAGGTATTCTCAGGTATAAATATACCTTCCCTAGCCCCTGTAAACCAGAGGCGACCTCGACTTCAGAGGAGCCCGTTTCCCGGCCTGACGCACTGAGAAGACGCTGTCATCCCTGCACGCAGAGAGTCCAGCTTCCAGTGATCTGACTTCCCTTGCGGGGTGTTGGAGTTCGAGTCTGGCAAAGAGATTCCTACCTCTCTCATTCTTCAGGTATGGAGCTAACTAGAACCTAGAGGGACTCTTGGCATACTAGGCATACTAGACTTAACATACTCTTAGTATACCATAGTAAGGAATACTTCACCTACTTCATACCTCGTCCTACACCTAGGTTAGGTTAGGTACATTGGGGTAGAACTAGATTAGAAACGCATCGTATGAGTACTCGCATTTTTAGTCTGTTTTATTTATGTAACAGCATATGTACTAAAAGATAATGCTAACGCAGTATTATTTATTTCTACTGCTCACACTGTACATTATTTATCTCGCATACTGTCTTGTGATCGTAACAGCACATTTTACTTACACCAGAAACAAGACTGTTCAATAATCCTTTTATTGAAACGCCCGTCTGTTCTTTCTGTGTAACTTTTGAGAAAACTAAGCATGCACGACTGAGCTGAGTGAAATAGTTATCTATTGTTTCCACGACTCTGGGACACGTTCTGATTCCAAAGGGAAACACAGTGGTCATGTTTTGCGGCTGCCAGAAACTACTCCCTTCTTGTTGTCAAGGAGTTTCTAGTGGCCTCTGAGCTAGCTGGCACAAGTAATTAAGTTTAATATACTCGATAGGGACATACTGACCTTAGTCCTATGTCAAACCTATAGGATATATTATTCCAATGCGCAGAGCCTATTAGGGAAATAGGAGCTACACTACATGGCGCCCAACGGTTTGGTAAGGCGGTAATTCAACGTTAGATACTGAGTAACTCAGCCGTGCTTTTTCTCTCAGAGACCCCTACCCATATACTCCAAAAGACGTCTGGAGTGGGCAGGGTTAAGTATCCACCAAGGCTACATAGGGCAGTACCCTATATATTAGCTGTTTGGTTTGCTCAACGTTGAAGGATACAGTGTTCCAAAATATTGTGCACCTTATCTTTGTTTCCTTGAAACTTGTCCTACATTTTTCGAAAAACAAAATGCCTGGCTCCAACACTGAGACCAGAAACGGTGGAGCTGCGGCTGATACAGCCCAAGCAGCAGTTTTTAACATTACAGGTTTAAATGAAACCGAGGAGGGTGTTATAGACATCCCTCAAAACTTAAGAAGAGCCATTACTCTAAAACTTATAAAACATGGCCTACCACCAAGAGGCGGTAGAGCAGTTTTCGTGATAGAGGCACATGAATCCTTTCAGACAGAGGTATTCTATGCATGGGTAATATTTCCTGAATCCAATTCAGTAACACACATGTTTCACTTCTACAAAGAAGATGATCCACCAGAGGAATACATTCCTTTTGAGGATATAGAAATTCCACTAACATACCAAGAGCATCAGCTCTGGTTTAAAGGCGCCCTAAAAAATCACAAAAACATTACTAGGCTCGGTCCACTAGGTAGACCAGGAGCAACATGGCCGATTCTAGCCGGCTACACACCTCATCCTGACATTGAAGAGATGTCAGATGAGGATTTACTTACTCAAATCACAGAGTTAATAAAAATCTACAGACAATTGGTCCAATATGTCATGCGGACTTTTACAGTCCAACCACCATTAACAATTCCAAATCAAACCCCTCACCAGGGGAATACACAAAAAATTACACCACAGACTCTATACGCAGTCATGGGTAAAATGCCCACAAAACGTGAGCAAATTCCATTTTGGATAGCTCAAAAAATTACTCAAATCGAAGCAGTATTTCCAAATACTAGCCTGTATGAGAAACACAGAATACTGACAATCAGTTTACCAATGGGGATCACACCACAACTGGAGGACTGCACCACTTGGGGCTCAGTCTTTGCTGCCATCTACACAAAAACACATGGCATTCCGTCAATTGCGGTAATACCTGATGTCCTCAAACAAATTCAAAACGAATACGGGGCAGAGCCTGCTCTAAATTTAGGTATGAAATTACTGAAAAATTTCGACCAGGTCTCAACAATAATATGATCTAATATTAAAGGGGAGGCAGCAGCAGTTATGATCCGCCAAAAATTAAGGGAATTTGATGTTACAGAACATCAAACAGAGCTACCCAGAATTATAGAACAATCTTATGCAGAATTAGGCCGAGATAGTTTGGGTGGAAGACCAGTGAAGCCGAAGCTATCTGAAAGTCCTGAGAAGGACTCAATTAAACAAACTCCTACATTTTCTAAAAAGAAGTGGGAGACTAATAAACAAAATTCAAATGAGAAGCGTTCTCAATCCCGAGGTAGGTCTCCTCAAAAGGAGCCCTCTGAAAGGAGGTATAACCTCAGGAACAGGGATAATTTGAGAAAGCCTGACAGGTATCAAGATACTGATACACGTTCCTCTCGTCCCTTTCAGATCTCAACACAGACTTCGGAAAGAAGAGGACGGTCAGAACATAAAGAAGAACGCGTGAAATCGAAAGACGACAAACACGCTCCAAAAAATAAAACAAAACCTCAATTCTCCAAAAAGAAAGTAGCAGGTCTGAAGATCAGACATGCCGAGAATACTGAGAACACAACTCAAGAACAGAGAATGGGCTCAGACAATGCTGGACAGTGCAGCAGAAGTCACAATAGTTCGCCAGAACGTGAAGGAACTTCTGGAGATAGTGGACTTGAATGAGTACATCACAGTTGAGACTGTAGACACCAGGGTTAGTACTCCACAAAGGTTATATGAAATAACACTCCGGATGGAGGGAGACATACCTAGACAGGTGAAAGCACTCTTTTGGGAGAAACTATCAAAGGGCTATGACATACTTCTAGCAGAAAAAGACTGGCCACCACAATTTGTCAGGGAGTGCCCACATGGCGAGGACATTATTATGCCTGCCTTCTCCAACCATATTCCAATAAACTTAAAATATACATATGCCAGGAAATGGGCAGTAGCCCAGGCCCCAGCATTATATAAAAATCATGTAGGATGGGATGAGGATTCACCTCACCATAAAATACATCTGAAACATGAACCTACTGCACAAAGGCAGTACCCAATAAAGCAAGAAGCTAAAAAACAGGTCAGGGAGATCTTAGATCAACTTGAATATCAAGGGGTGATTGAAACATGCACCTCCTCAATGAACAATCCTTTGTTTCCTGTCTCCAAACCAGACAATACATATCGTCTAGTTTTGGATTACAGACACCTAAACACTTGTTCTAAAACTTTTGCAGTGCAAAATGCACATAGCACAGCATTAATGAATAACATTGTGCGTAAAAAATATAAAACCACATTAGATATCTCAAATGGTTTCTTTTGTCAAAACATAGCACCTGAAAGCAGGTACTTAGCAGCATTCTCCATAATGGGGACCCAGCGTCACTTTTGTCGACTCCCACAAGGGTTCAAGAACAGCCCAGGTTTATTCTCAGCGAGGGTAACGGAGTTACTACAAATTTATGACAATGAGGCATTGTCCTATGTCGATGACATATATCTGACAGACGATGACCTGGACAAACACTTGAACAGGGTGAGCACCATTATACTGGGTTTCGCCTCTGAGGGCTACAAATTCAACTTTAAAAAGTCCAGAATTGCCCATCTCAATGTCCTATTTCTAGGATATGAGCTTTCAAGTGAAGGCAAGAGCTTGGCAGCTAACTTTTTAGAAAAGTGTGCGCTGCTCCAACCTCCAAAGACGCTAAAAAACTTACAATCCATCCTGGGTTTCCTAAATTTTGGAAGAACATACATTCTAAATTATGCAGAAAGGGTTAAACCTCTCTATGCATTAATCAAACCTGATTTTTCGATCAGAAACTGGACACAAGAACACACAGAAATCTTGCGTTCACTCCAGGCTAACATGTTAGCAACAAATCACTTACAAACACGTGTAAGTCAACGTAATTTGGTGATCCGAATAATTTCGGGTCCATGTGGATTCACATACTTAACCTTCAATGAGGGTGACAAAATCCCAATTGCATACAAATCCCATTTGTACACACAAGCGGAAATGCGCTTCAGTTCCACTGAAAAAATTCTGACAGCAGTTCAAACCGCTGTAGCAAAAGAAAGAGCCTTAGCCCAAGGGAAACGCATTATTGTCGTAACCCCAGTACCAGCTTTAGAAGCGGTCACAAAAGCAAGCATTCCAAATGCTAAAGCATTACATCCGAGATGGATACAATGGGTTAATTCTCTTGCTGCAACAGATGTTGAATATGTTTTTGATCCCGATTTAAAAACACAAGCATTCCTGCACTATGAACAAGAATGTCCTCTGCCTACTGAAATGCTGCCTCTCGATCAGTACGAATTCATAATTTACACTGACGGATCCGCACAACCCGCAATAGGGAGTAAGCAAGCTTACAGTGCAGCGTGTGCTATCGTTAAAGGTCGCATACGAGATGGCATCTTCAGACCTATGGTCACAAAAACACAATCTCTAGGGGATTGTACTGCTCAGCGAGCTGAACTACAAGCATTCAAACTGGCACTTGAAAGTACAGATCGAGAATTCCCCACACTAATAGTGTGCGATTCCTTTTACTGTGTTCAGTCGTATAATGACTATATACAAAACTGGCTTGAAAATGGTTTCAAAGATGCGAAAGGTGGCACAATAAAGCACAAAATGCTTTGGGAACAAGTAGTTCAGTTGAAAAACGAACTACCAAAGGCTCACGTGATTCACACACTGAGTCATCAACGTGATGGCGTTCACGTTGCAGGGAATTCATTGGCTGACGAAGCCGCAAAGGGGGCTGTTCAGACGGCTTCCGTAGCTGCGATCACTCGTTCAAAAATAAAAATAGACGGTGAGATAATGTTGGCTGTCAATGCTTCGAGCAAAGGCAGCAGTGCAGCGTTACCAAAAAAGTTTCCACTCAAGTACTCTTATGTAATTGATGCGAACAACGTTCCTTTTGCTCGAATCCCTGGAGTGGGGGATAGGGTAATTCCAAACATGGAACGTAGAGCAGCCTTGATTTATGAAACACATTTGGGGGAGGGTCTGTCACACCAAGGGATCTCTAAAACAATCTTGACGTTAAAAGAGATGTACTGGTGGCCTGGAATGAATACAGAAATTCACATATTCATCAACAACTGCTTAGACTGCAAATTACAGCGAGAGAGCCACCAGACACCATGCTGCGAATGCGGCAACCCAGTGCAGACACCATTGTTAGACAGCATTAGCCTATCTACGCACCTGCGTCCTACTGGACAAAGGCATTCCCACAAATACTGAATCTAGGTTCCTATGGTTATGGCCACAGCGCTCAGCTGACGCTCGAACTGTTATAAAAGATTTGCGAGTCTTTATCGGCATATACGCAATAGGCACGCTACATTCTGACCAGGGTCCTGCGTTTAGCTCTCGGGCTTACAAAGACGCCATGGCCAGTCTGGGCGTTGCATTGCGGTACTCCTCTCCATTCCATCCTGAGGGAAATTCAGTTGTGGAAAGGAAAAACCGGGACATAAAGCAGTCTATAACAGCTAGGGTATTAGGTTCGGGTGATGGGTGGGTCAAACACCTTAGTGGGGTACAACGCTCTTTGAATAATCTGCCAAGAAGTTCTCTAGGGGGGTTACTCCATATGAGGTCCTATTTGGGACAAGAATGTGGGTACCGGACCTTGAACACGTAGGCACAGTGGTGGAAAATAAACCCTTTGATATCAAAGATCGTTTGACTGTTTTACAGGCCTTAAACAAATTGAGAACGAAACAAAGCAACGTATTCCTACAGTCAACCACCACTGGGGATCAACCGGCTGTCCCAGCAAGGCCTGTCTGGATTCCAAAAGTTGGGGATCTAGTCAGAGAAAAGATTGCGGACAAGAAGGAATTTGGACCTTCTTACAGACAACCAGTACCTGTCCTAGCAGTTCAAGGAACAAGAACAGTACTTCTGCCGCCCCTTGCTGGAAGAAAGGAGAAAAGATTTGTGTCCATCGACCTCATCAAACCACAGTATGTGGCCAATACTAAATAGTAGGCCTCGTGGACTCCGACCTAGTAGCAAACGCACTCCTCTTGCTACTATCCAAGAGGTTCAGACTGAAAGACTGATAACTATCGAGAATTCAGCTGTAACAGATGGAGGACTAAGCAACAATGCAATGGAACTCATCCCTCTTGAACACCAACTAACAGTTCGTCCAAATACACCTGTCTACACCAACGTGGCAAATGATGAACTGGTTCCAGTGATTTCTACAAATCCTGATGCAATTCCAACAATTGATAGAACTGCTTCTGGCTATTTCATTGACTTTGATACGTTCTCAGAAGATCCAGGTGAACCTGAAACGACGCCAGCATCATTCAAATTCAAGCAGCAAGTACAAGACTCTCTTCACTTTCTGAAAAAGACTTATTTGGTTTCTCCATGGATTGAACTCTGGATTACATCTGGACTTTTGTTTTCCTGCTCTGGCTAGCTTTGGTAACAACTGTGAGCGTGCTTATAAGTGGCAGATACATCCATGTGGACACTGAAGGAAAAGGCGTAAACGTACTTTTGAAACCTCATAAATCTTCCCATCGTGAAGCAAGAGACTTGTCATCAGTGAACATCACAGCTGTTCCTATACAGGATGGTATAGTGTGGGACAAAACAGATTATGAAATCTTCGGCCCGACGGAACAATTGAACATTCCACATTTGTTTAAAATTTCACTAAGTGATCTAATTACGTCCAGTGCCTATTCTGATGATTGGGACTTTGAGACTGTAAATGACATTATGTTTGACCTAGAAAAATCTGCTGCATTTTCTAAAAATGAATATTTAGAGGGTTCATCAGACTACGAACAACTGTATTGTTATAACCACTATGGTCATCATTATTTGCATAAATCTGCATATCCAAGAAATGTGTTTATGTTTAACCAATGGGAACATTGTCCTACACCACCATACGGTAGTTCAAAAACATTTGCTAACAAGTTTCCATATTTTTCAGGATACAATACATCTGATCCAGAAATGTTTTACTATAAAAATGTAAACAAGACAGGACTGAAAATTATGTTAACAAATACAAAACAGATTTACTCTGCATTATTTAATGCCCAACTGTCTAGACAGGGTTTCGACTTTTGGAAAGACACAATAGACACAAAAACTGTCTGGGGTACTAAAGATTGGCAAGTGCAGGGGATAGAAGCTTTATTTAGAGCCTGTATCATCCCTGAACAAATAATGTTTTTGAATGAAACTGTCCAACAAACATCTTGTCTTGTATTAGCCAAGATCAAAGAGATGAACAAACCTTCTGTACCAACACCTGCCAGTGATAATAATACAAAGGCAGTGGTGACAGTTGACAATATACTACAACTCAACAGATCTAATCCTGATTGGAAAAAATGGTTGATCTGGCCCACAGACACGAATAACTGTCAGGAAAGATTCCTGAATAAAACTCAGGGCTTTACTATTAATAGGCCAGACCCAAGATACGTCCAAAGACAACATCCGGGGGTAGTAACAACATACAGTGTAGGTAAATTATGCCTCGATTGGCTGCATAGATCTACACTACAGGATGTGAAACAACACTTAACCTTACTTAAAGAGGACGCAGACCTTAGGGAATTCTTGCTTGGACCAAGAAAACCGCGTCAAAAATGTTTCATATATGCCGGCATTTATGCTGCCTATAATGACGCATGGAAAGTATCACAAATTGAGGCTGCAGAACGAATACGTGAACTTGATCGTATTAATTTAGAGAAAACACTCTCTGTGGTCGACAATGGGTTAACAACTTTGTCCTCCAGAATATATTCACTGGACAGCATTGTATCCTCTGCTATCGACATACTAGAACAAGATTTGGCGATGTTACAACAAGGCCAGTCTCAATTACGTTCTATTGTGTTATTAAGCTGGACGCTGCAATCTTTGCGAGCGGACTATGTGCCTTGGCGTTTTATCAACACAACGGCTCTGTTTGCAGAATACAATCTAACTGATAAACAGATCGAACTGGCACAAAGAGGAGCAAAGTATACAGTGCTGAGCATTGAAAAACTGGAAAAGTTACCATTCACGGTGGCAGAAAAACCAGCTACAGAATGGCTTATTCATGGCAAAATAACGTTACCTGTGAGTACTTTTCAGTTTCAGTATTGCCTCAGACAAATGCAAGCAGGCAAATATGAAAGGTTGGGTAAGGAATACATTAAGACATCTTGGGATTTACCGTATACATATAGATGTTGGAGTGGGGACCGTGAAGTGTTTTTGAGCGGTACACACTGTAAACGTGCACTAAGCGGTTCGCTTATATGTCAGGACATTTCCTTGCACGGGGCTTGTAATGGTTCTGTGGCAAATTTGTCTTGCCATCTGCAGGGTACCCCAGCTGCTGTGATTAATCCAACGTTTGGACAACTTTCTAACGGGAGTTACCTCATGTTGAATGATCAGAGTTGCTGTGGCATGCTGCCAGGCATCCCATATCTAGTAACGGTCAACTCCAGGGTCACTTGCTGTATGCAAGTATTGTTTCCCCAATAGACACAGTCAGGGAGTCGCCTCTATGGCCTTCGCTGAACGTCTCTTTTATAAGATTTGATACTTTAAGCAGAATGAAAGCCATGCTTTTACAGCAAACAGTGCCTTTGACCTCGGCCAAAGAAACCTATGATCTACAAATAGCAAGGACTTCGGCTGAGATACAGACTTTAATACGTACAAACTGCCCTATACATTTCGTAGAAATGATATCACGTATCTTCAACATGTCTGATACAACAGGAATTGTACATGTATTTAAGAGCATCTGCTCCGGTCTGTTAGCACCTTTCCAAGCAATACTCGGAATCATCCCGAACTTTGCACATTCGGTGTTTGGTGGCATACCATTAATTCTAGCACTTGTTGCCGGAATTCTATTTCTCTTCCTGCTATTGCGCTATGGCCAGCCTATTCGCAGACATCACACCGAGTGAAATGGAGAAAGCTCTCCTTGAACGAAAGTGCCGTGAGCAAATAGTAAAGCTTTTGGGCATGACTCGTCTACGGGACCTTAATACAACTTGGTTCCTGTCATTCAGACCAATCTGGCAAGATTGCATCTTACCTGTTCTACGAAGCCTGCTATGCGGTGAAGAATGCGTGTTGGACACCTGTCTAACATTTCCATCAGCAACGCCAACGGATGTCGATTCTCTGCTGGTCCCGATAACGGCCCATGCTCTGTGTTGTCCCCAGAGGCTTCCTATCCTGATGTCAGCATTCATTGAGATCTCACAGACGCTTCCGGCTGCTGCTGAGGTACGAGAAAGATCTACAGGCACACAGGTAACAACGGACGCGAACATCGCTGCTGCAACCTATGCTGGAAGCGATGCTTCCCATCTCTGTGCAATTAATCTGCTACACGAGGTGTTCCAACTGACGCCGACTACAGTGGATGATGTTTTGTCTATAGAAATAGATGATCTCATGTTTACACCAGACCCGTGAACTGACTCTGATTCAGCAAACAGTGTTCCAGAGATGCAGTAACAATTTGGCCTTCATTTTTACAACCAAACAAAAAAAAAACTTGAAACTCTCCCAAAATTGAACTTTTTTCCCATTTTTCGAACGAAAATGGCACTACAATCTGCTTAAAGTAGAACTAGCTTTATAGTACAGACTTGGCGGTCCTTCCACAGACATTTAATCATCTTGTGTGTCTAGAAACAGTTCATTCATTCACATGACATGAAATGACTTTGATTTTTGAAGAACTTATCGATCATTTTTTGTCACATGTAAATATTACTGCTTATTTCATTCCAATTGCATTTATTTTCGAACTTTATGCCTGAAATGATAAGCAATGCTTCGAATGTACAGTACCTTTTGCATTCTAATGAGTTTTTTAAATGCCTTTTTAAATGGTTTTATGAAATATTTTTAGAAATATGCTGTACTCCATTTTAATGTTTAGCATTTTAAATGTTTAGCATTTTAGTATTATCATACACACGAAAGTGGAGTGGGTGTTGTATTCCTCTTAGGGTGTCCATACACGGGCTTTCCAGCATCATGTCCTTATATAGGCACAATTCGCCCTGTACTTATATAGGCATAAAATCCCAGCCCTTATTTAGGCATTAAACCGTGCACTCCAAATACAGGCATGGTCTCTGACATCCGTCCACCCTAACGTCACAACGAGTTCATGAAGAACAGACCCTTAGGCTGCGGGAGTTTCTCTAGCCCAGGACTATTGATTTCTTCAAGGCCTCATATATTATGCATGAACCATTATTCCTTAGGGGTTCATCCATGACGTCTTTCGCTCTCCAATTCACGTCAATGCTAACATTCCTAAGGTATTCTCAGGTATAAATATACCTTCCCTAGCCCCTGTAAACCAGAGGAGACCTCGACTTCAGAGGAGCCCGTTTCCCGGCCTGACGCACTGAGAAGACGCTGTCATCCCTGCACGCAGAGAGTCCAGCTTCCAGTGATCTGACTTCCCTTGCGGGGTGTTGGAGTTCGAGTCTGGCAAAGAGATTCCTACCTCTCTCATTCTTCAGGTATGGAGCTGACTAGAACCTAGAGGGACTCTTGGCATACTAGGCATACTAGACTTAACATACTCTTAGTATACCATAGTAAGGAATACTTCACCTACTTCATACCTCGTCCTACACCTAGGTTAGGTTAGGTACATTGGGGTAGAACTAGATTAGAAACGCATCGTATGAGTACTCGCATTTTTAGTCTGTGTTATTTATGTAACAGCATATGTTCTAAAAGATAATGCTAACGCAGTATTATTTATTTCTACTGCTCACACTGTACATTATTTATCTCGCATACTGTCTTGTGATCGTAACAGCACATTTTACTTACACCAGAAACAAGACTGTTCAATAAACCTTTTATTGAAACGAGCGTCTGTTCTTTCTGTGTAACATTGGAGAAAACTAAGCATGCACGACTGAGCTGAGTGAAATAGTTATCTATTGTTTCCACGACTCTGGGACACGTTCTGATTCTAAAGGGAAACACAGTGGTCATGTTTTGCGGCTGCCAGAAACTACTCCCTTCTTGTTGTCAAGGAGTTTCTAGTGGCCTCTGAGCTAGCTGGCACAAGTAATTAAGTTTAATATACTCGATAGGGACATACTGACCTTAGTCCTATGTCAAACCTATAGGATATATTATTCCAATGCGCAGAGCCTATTAGGGAAATAGGAGCTACACTACAATATATATATATATATCAACCACCAAGGTCGCAGCAATGATTTCACTCGAGACAGGAGAAACACTCTCTCTATAGAGAGCACAATGAAGGACTTGTGGAAGAAGTAGGCTGTGTGTCGACCTTCAGCAGCACGTGACTGACACAATACATCGGTTATACACTGCAGTTCGTCAAACAAAATGCACTGCAGCCTCTGCCAATTTTTGGCGTGGAAATAATCCAGCGGCAGGGTTTGTTTTCATAAACCCATTGTTTATAAGACCAGAATTCGCAGAAAGTATGCAATGGCGATGAATACGCTCCCATAATTTACAGTAATCACATCATCCCCACTAATTATGCGTGTGAACCAATGGAAAGCACAAGTGGGATCTTTTGCACACTTTTATAAACAATTCATCGAGTAAATGTAACAAGGCCCACCATTAACGCAGTGAGATTTTTGTGAAGTCTTCACCGCTTTGCATCTAGCAAAGAGTGTTCAGTTTATGTTCATGGGTTGGTACCTATGCCATTTTTAGGGTAGTCACTTACCATATGTATACTTACTATTAGACTAAATGGTGCTGGTTTAAATAGTGGTTATCTTAAAGTCAAGCACACCCAACCCGTTTTGGACACTTTTGCTTCTCTGAGACTTTGTGGTTTCTTCTCGTTGGACAATAATCCATCCATCCATTATAGTTGTCTATGCACCAACTCATCCATCCCAAATCAATCAATCCATCCATCCATCTATCATTTGTTGAAACGTGTATTCTTGTTATATAATAACTTAATATTTTACTTTCGCAAATCTGCGCTGTCTTGTAGTTTGTGCGCGGTCTAGTTTCTTTGTATGCATGTGGTTGTGTGTATGATTGTGTTTCTTGTGCTATATGCGGGTGGCTTGTGTACACGAACAGTTTGTGAAGATGTGGGTGATTTCTGTACATAAGGATACTTTATTTCTCAGTGTGCTCTTTAGATGTCTGTTGATGTGTGCTTTTGAACGGTACGTGTGCATGTCTGTGATTTACGACGCTTGTGCGTAGTAGGTTCATGTGCACATGGACGGTTTGTGAGCATATGGACGTTTGTGTCGATGGTTTGTGTGCATGCACTGATGTGCGCTTCATCTCAAAACGTTTGTGTATGTGGCTGGTTTTTGTGCATCTAGTTTTTTCTCTGTATGCGAGTGGTTTGGGCATGTGGAAGGTTGTTGTGCCAGCGGGTGGTTTGTGTGCCTTTGTAGGATTTTTGTGAAGATGGGGTGATGTGCGAGTATTGTTTGTGAAGATGGGGTGTGCTTGTTTAGTGGGTATGTGGGTGGTTTGTAAAGTGTACTGGGTTTTGTTGTGAATGTGGGTAGTTTGCGTGCATGTTGGTTGATTGATTGATTGCAGTTATTGTGGTTACACATGGGGCAGTAAGTCCCTAGAGGCCATTATACGTGGGTCTCAGAAGTCTCTGTTCCTTTAAAGTTAGTAAAATCCGTACTAGCACCAGTACAGATGATCTGCGCATGCCAGATGATGCGCAGCAGGAGCAACATTTTACTTTACCACACGTCCAGGGAGCGTGCTTACTTGGTCCGCCTGACAGTAGCCCAGAGTGAATGTCCCACTACCTTTGGACATTTATATATTGTCATATTGTTGTAACTAACTGATTTCCCTTTAACATAAGACTTTCCTGTGGTCTTCCTCATCCGCATTTAATCCTACAGACTCCCACATCACGTAAGTTAATATAGGTATTTGCATAACAGGGACACGGGAATAGGCAGGTGGCTTTTCTGTATCCTGCTCAGACTAATTCCAATTCATTGGAATGACTGCCACCTAGCGGCACGACCTCCAATATACTAGACGTGTAAGTCACAGTTACTGTTGATCCTGCGCCGGCAATTTAAGGTTTTACCTTCTTTCGTGAAACGACCGCGCACGGTCAGCGCGTCTTCTAACGGGATGTGCAAAACAGCTGCATCTGTGACCAAAATCAAGATGGGTGGCAGCATCACTTTTAAAATATTATCGCAGCCAATTAAAAGTACGTCCAGAGTTGTCGTCCGAAAGATGCAGAAGTATGCAAGTTCCGAACGGAAACGCTCATGGCTAAAAGAGTTGTGCGTCTCCAAACCCCACCAGGGCCCCTTCCTAAGGCCCCCTCCTGCTGGTAACCGAGCCCTGACCCAGCCCTGAGTGGCCCTCGGTATAACCTGCACGCGGCCCGTGTGCTCGAGAAAGGACGTGAAGTCCCCCCCCTCCCATTTGCCTCCTCATGTACCAAAAGAAAAGAACGAACTGAAAGAGACAGATATGTTAGGGGGCGTGGGTCACTAACTACAATCAAGTTTCTCACAATAAAAAGGAGGTATATATATATATATATATATTACCTTTTTCTTTCTCACTCGATGCGAAGCACAAGATGGCTGCCAACACTTCCTGGTTTGAAGTGTTGGCAGCCAATTAGAGCCAAGCTCGTGCTGGGGGTTTAGGCTCCACCCACATATATAAAGATTTTTTTCCTTTAATATCTCAAAAACTACTGAATGGATTTACATCATTTAAAAAAAAGGCTCTTTCTTAACCAAGGACTACCTTTTTGCCAAATTTGGTGTAATTCCGTTCAGCAGTTCGGGCTGTAGCTTTGTCTAAAGTTTCCTATGGAAAAATACATGGGGAAAACACGTTTTGGGACCCCCCTTTTTTCTCAGCCCCCGCTTGTCGAATCACCCCGAAACTTTCAAGACAGGAGCTGACCGGAGCGGGCCACTAGTTTTGAAAAATTCGCGAAGATTCGTTAACCGGCGCCAAAGATATTGAGAAAACAAAAAACGCTTTTCCTATGGAAACTAGGTCCTAACTATAACTACCTACTGGCGACCGCCAGTAGGTAATATATATATATATATCTCACGCTCCACTGTCTTTCAACAGTAAGGACCAGCACTCTCGTTGGTGAAAATCTGCTTAAAGATTTATTCGTGCACAGCAAATGAAAACAAACGCGTTTCAGCCTCAGCCTTTGTCAGTGTTTGACACGCGCCATCGAAGTCAACATCTAAATAAAGTTTCAAATTAAACACAACTAAAGAAGGACAATTCATTTCATGAAACTCCAGTGCCATCTTAGAATGTGCAAATGTGCATGTTTTCAAATAAATATATAAACAAGTCTTATTAAACACTCGTAATCCCCCACAATACATTATTGATTCATTAATAATAAATGCAATTATTATTAATAGTCATAAACATTTTGTCAAAATAAACGGCATAGATTACATTTCCATTGCCTATCGATGCTTATCACGTGTTTGAGTGGGGACAATGAATCTAATCTTCACTGCAACATGCACCCACTATATTGCCACATAAAGAAATCTCTTATGGCTATATATAACCTGGCCTCTCACACCAGCTATTGATATTGTTGGCAAGAAGTCTGTCCTTCAGTGTGTTTTGACACATACATTTATTATTACGCCCTGGATGGGCTTTGGGGACAGTTCATAATTTATCTGACTTGCCATCAAATACCGCCCTAGATGGGCTAGTATTATTCATTTCTCTCAATCTAGCGCTGCATGTTCCAATTGTGTAGTCCCTCTATCCTACAGTAGACACTCATACATACTCAATGCTCAGTTCACAGATGAGTTATTAGCTCTTCTCCACCATTCAAACCATTCGGGGACTTGGTCTGGATATCGATGATGTATCTCGACTCCAGACGTCGTAGTTTCTTCTCCCTGTTACCCCCCCCTGATGTCATTGGGTATATGGTCTAAACAGAAGAACTGTAGTAATGCCCTCTTACTCCTGTGGCTGCTAGCAAAATGGCGTGCCACAGGGTAATTGGCATCCTTGTTTGCAATTGCCCGTTGGTGTTCAAGGACCCTGGTTTTTACCGGATGTATGGTGCTGCCCACGTAGCGTAAGCCACATGGGCATACCAGACAATACACCACATGAGTCGTGGTGCAGGTCATGAACTTCATTACTTGCCTTACTTTACCGGACCCCGGCACCGAGTATTGGGACACTCTCCTACTGTTGGTGCAGGCTTTACATCTTCCGCAGGGAAAAGAGCCCTGTAGTCCCTGTAAACTGGTAGCTGGTTTCAACCCGGGTAGGTGGCTTACCACTAAGTGATCTCTAATTGATCTTGATCTTCTGAATGATATTTTAGGATATTCCGGGAGTTCCTTCCCCACCACACTGTCTGATTTTAATATGTTCCAGTTCCTGCGTAGTATAGCTCTTATTTTGCCTGCTGCTTGAGAGTAAGTAGTCATTAATCTCAGGTTCCCTGCTTGCCTTTCTACACTCGGTGCACCTGGTTCCTGCAGTAATAAGTATCTTTCTTTGTCCTTGATCTTCATTTGCGCTGTAACCCCTGATCTTGAAGCGCTTAATGCTTCCCTCAGCTGCCTCCTCATAATCTTGAGAGCGTGAGCTATTCCTTTTAATTCGGAGTAGCTCTCCGTATGGAATACTTTTTATGAGAGTTGCCGGATGACCACTACGTCCATGTAGGACGGAGTTACCCGCTGTGGTCTTTCTAAAAAGGGCCGTCTGGATAGTATATGAACTTACAAAGACCCTAAGGTCCAAGAAATTCACTGTGCTCATGTCTCCCGTAAAACTGAGGTTTAGATGGTTATTATTTAAATTAGAGAGATAGTCCCTCGCTGACTCTTGTGACCCTCTCCAAATAATGAAGAGGTCATCGATGTACCTCCGCCAGCAAACCACCTTCTCCAACCAATCCTCCATCCCATCCGCCCAGGCCACCTGCTTCTCCCACCAGCCAACGAACAAGTTCACATAGCTGGGGGCGAAGCAGGTGCCCATAGCTGTCCCCTGTGTCTGCCTATATCTTTGTCCCTGGAAAATAAAAATGTTGTTATTAAGACAAAAGGAAATAAATTCCAATAACATTGTATTGTGTTCCAGGAACTGGAGGGAACGCCCTTTTAGAAAGTTCGATACCGCTGAGAGACCATCTGTGTGTCCGATGCTTGTGTATAAACTACATACATCAAGCGTGATCATTATGAAATCAGACTCCCACTCAATTCCTTGAATTTGTTTTAGAAAATCCTTCGTGTCTTTTGTGTACGAGGACAAATGAGAAACAAATGGGGAAAGAAAATGGTCTATAAATTTTGACATATATATATATATATATATATATATATATATATATATATCACAACTTTTCCATTATAAATAATAAACGGAACAGCACTCTTCATAGTCTTCAATCGAAATGTATTTACATAGCGGATTCACACTGAAAGCGTCAGACGCGTTTTGGCTAACATAGCCTTTTTCACGACGCCTGCGCACAGAAGGCACTGTGATTATATTTCCTTATGACAACACTAAACAGGGACAATCCATGGGATTCTATTACAGCGGCCATATTTAAATGTGTTCATATATATATATTTTGTATTGGGAACCATAGTGTGCAAAATCAAATTAAGCCCCATTGGGCGCATACATTGAATATTATACTTGGAAAATGGCTTTTATTGTGTGTATCCAAACCAGGACATTCCTGGACTGGAAACAAGTATCCTGGGACCAGTTTGGGCTGGACTGTTCCCATGAGGAGCAGGGTCAAGACTGATTTGCTTATGGCTGGATCCAAACTGGGGTGTCGTAGTGAGCAAAAGAACAATGGTTTTAACCGAGATCTTTTGACTGGGGGTGAATGTTTGATTCATTCATTATTCCGTCCATCATTTGTTGCAGCAGCACATTTTGCCCTAAGTGGGATGGGTATGCCCAGACGTGGGTCCCTTGCTCACTGTGCCACTGAATTCAAGCTAGACTGGCTAAATAGGGGTGTTACACCCAGCATACCAACCCAGCATACCTCAACAATCGCATGTGCTTTCAGAAACCTTCCAGACCCCTCCCTTCATCCACACTCTAACTTGCACAAATTCTACGCATACAGAAAACCAGATCTGATGGTCGCGCCTTCTCCTACATTGCTCCAAAAGCATGTAATGACCTTCCTCCACACATAAGAGACTCCTCCTCCCTTCTTGAATTCTGCAAGAAGCTGAAGATCTGGCTTTTCGACTAGTTCCACTAGGTCCTACGTATGGCAAGACTCACACCTGCTCAGCACCAGGATACCCTCCTGGGTGATAGTGCACTCTACAAATCTGCATAATGTAACATGACATGACATAATATAACATAACATAATATAACATCATTCTAACATGGACGCTCAGTAAGCATCATACTGAGAAGACATCTTGGAATGGCACTGTGCATAGTGTATCATTGTGGTACTGATCTAAGATGGCAAACATTAAACCAGTAAAACAATGATTCTCTGTGGACAAAGCCATTCCAAGTTGACTGCTCAGTTTAGAATCAGTGGCTGCGTGTGATATAGAACATTATAGATGAAATAAGTGCCCAGCATCCCAATAGCACTGTCTGGGGAGCTGCAGGGCACTCTAATCATAAATAAAAAAAGGAAGAAGAAAGAAATTAAAAGGGACATATAAAATAAGAAATGGAAAAATAAAGGACTAGCCCACCTACCGTGGTTTAAAGCACACTAATTTTCAGATGGATGTGCATATAGGATCAGGCAAAATTGCTGTCCCTCAACAGAGCAGTAGAGCCAATGGCTAAAGTGGTCTGACACATTGTCCTATGCTGTTTGCTGTCGTAGGCTGAAGCAGAATGTGCATGACACTAATAGAACAATAGCAGAATAGGATTGTTCTAAAAGCCCTCTAGCCCTCTATCTAATTATATATATAGCGAGTACAGATCAGGTGCTGTAAATCGAGGTAGTGATGTGCAAGCGAGCGTGATGGAAGATGACCCAGCAACCCACTGGGGTTTTAATTTGGACTGAATTGTGGAATGCACGACACTTCACTGGAAGAACACTGAGGTTGCACTACAGAGACCATGAGGCCATGTAATGTGGCCACGCCCACATGGGCCGGTATCTAATGAAATAGAGGTGCACCGTTCTGCCGTGCACGCCAGCATCAACCAAGCCTGTGACGAAGGGCAGGGGCCCGAAACGCGTTGGCTTTGTGACTACGCTGTGTCAATCTTGCCGACGCACGCTGCAACCTCGAATTAAATTGAAAGCATTACCTACCTGAGTGGGCTCCCTCGTTTGTGGCAAACTTTGTGAGATGGATTTTTTACGGCAAGCCTAGCCGTGAGGGAGCCCCGCTGCTTCAACGCGGATCTGGGTGGACGCTAACCAGCGAAAGCGAGTACAGATCAGGTGCTGTAAATCGAGGTAGTGATGTGCAAGCGAGCGTGATGGAAGATAACCCAGCAACCGACTGGGGTTTTCATTTGGACTGAATTGTGGAATGCACGACACTTCACTGGAAGAACACTGAGGTTGCACTACAGAGACCATGAGGCCATGTAATGTGGCCACTCCCACATGGGCCGGTATCTAATGAAATCGAGGTGCACCGTTCTGCCGTGCACGCCAGCATCAACCAAGCCTGTGACGAAGGGCAGGGGCCCGAAACACGTTGGCTTTGTGACTACGCTGTGTCAATCTTGCCGACGCACGCTGCAACCTCGAATTAAATTGAAAGCATTACCTACCTGAGTGGGCTCCCTCATTTGTGGCAAACTTTGTGAGATGGATTTTTTATGGCAAGCCTAGCCGTGAGGGAGCCCCGCTGCTTCAACGCGGATCTGGGTGGACGCTAACCAGCGAAAGCGAGTACAGATCAGGTGCTGTAAATCGAGGTAGTGATGTGCAAGCGAGCGTGATGGAAGATGACCCAGCAACCCTCTGGGGTTTTAATTTGGACTGAATTGTGGAATGCATGACACTTCACTGGAAGAACACTGAGGTTGCACTACAGAGACCATGAGGCCATGTAATGTGGCCACGCCCACGTGGGCCGGTAGCTAATGAAATAGAGGTGCACCGTTCTGCCGTGCACGCCAGCATCAACCAAGCCTGTGACGAAGGGCAGGGGCCCGAAACGCGTTGGCTTTGCGACTACGCTGTGTCAATCTTGCCGACGCATGCTGCAACCTCGAATTAAATTGAAAGCATTTCCTACCTGAGTGGGCTCCCTCGTTTGTGGCAAACTTTGTGACATGGATTTTTTACGGCAAGCCTAGCCAAGAGGGAGCCCCGCTGCTTCAACGCGGATCTGGGTGGACGCTAACCAGCGAAAGCGAGTACAGATCAGGTGCTGTAAATCGAGGTAGTTATGTGCAAGCGAGCGTGATGGAAGATGACCCAGCAACCCACTGGGGTTTTAATTTGGACTGAATTGTGGAATGCACAACACTTCACTGAAAGAACACTGAGGTTGCACTACAGAGACCATGAGGCCATGGAATGTGGCCACGCCCACATGGGCCGGTATCTAATGAAATAGAGGTGCACCGTTCTGCTGTGCATGCCAGCGTCAACCAAGCCTGTGACGAAGGGCAGGGGCCGGAAACGCATTGGCTTTGTGACTACGCTGTGTCAATCTTGCCGACGCATGCTGCAAACTCGAATTAAATTGAAAGCATTACTTACCTGAGTGGGCTCCCTCGTTTGTGGCAAACTTTGTGAGATGGATTTTTTACGGCAAGCCTAGCCGTGAGGGAGCCCCGCTGCTTCAACGCGGATCTGGGTGGACGCTAACCAGCGAAAGCGAGTACAGATCAGGTGCTGTAAATCGAGGTAGTTATGTGCAAGCGAGCTTGATGGAAGATGACCCAGCAAACCACTGGGATTTTAATTTGAACTGAATTGTGGAATGCGCAACACTTCACTGGAAGAACACTGAGGTTGCACTACAGAGACCATGAGGCCATGTAATGTGGACACTCCCACATGGCCCGGTATCTAATGAAATCGAGGTGCACCGTTCTGCCGTGCCCGCCAGCATCAACCAAGCCTGTGACGAAGGGCAGGGGCCCGAAACGCGTTGACTTTGTGACTACGCTGTGTCAATCTTGCCGACGCACGCTGCAACCTCGAATTAAATTGAAAGCATTACCTACCTGAGTGGGCTCCCTCATTTGTAGCAAACTTTGTAAGATGGATTTTTTATGGCAAGCCTAGCCATGAGGGAGCCCCGCTGCTTCAACGCGGATCTGGGTGGACGCTAACCAGCGAAAGCGAATACAGATCAGGTGCTGTAAATCGAGGTAGTGATGTGCAAGCGAGTGTGATGGAAGATGACCAGCAACCCACTGGGGTTTTAATTTGGACTGAATTGTGGAATGCACGACACTTCACTGGAAGAACACTGAGGTTGCACTACAGAGACCATGAGGCCATGTAGTGTGGCCACGCCCACATGGGCCGGTATCTAATGAAATAGAGGTGCACCATTCTGCCGTGCATGCCAGCATCAACCAAGCCTGTGACGAAGGGCAGGGGCCCGAAACGCGTTGGCTTTGTGACTACGCTGTGTCAATCTTGCCGACGCACGCTGCAACCTCGAATTAAATTGAAAGCATTACCTACCTGAGTGGGCTCCCTCGTTTGTGGCAAACTTTGTGACATGGATTTTTACGGCAAGCCTAGCCGTGAGGGAGCCCCGCTGCTTCAACGCGGATCTGGGTGGACGCTAACCAGCAAAAGCGAGTACAGATCAGGTGCTGTAAATCGAGGTAGTGATGTGCAAGCGAGCGTGATGGAAGTTGACCCAGCAACCCACTCGGGTTTTAATTTGGACTGAATTGTGGAATGCACGACACTTCACAGGAAGAACACTGAGGTTGCACTACAGAAACCATGAGGCCATGTAATGTGGCCACGCCCACATGGGCCGGTATCTAATGAAATAGAGGTGCACCGTTCTGCCGTGCACGCCAGCATCAACCAAGCCTGTGACAAAGGGCAGGGGCCGGAAACGCGTTGGCTTTGTGAATACGCTGTGTCAAACTTGCCGACGCACGCTGCAACCTCGAATTAAATTGAAAGCATTACCTACCTGAGTGGGCTCCCTCGTTTGTGGCAAACTTTGTGAGATGGATTTTTTACGGCAAGCCTAGCCGTGAGGGAGCCCCGCTGCTTCAATGCGTATCTGGGTGGATGCTAACCAGCAAAAGCGAGTACAGATCAGGTGCTGTAAATCGATGTAGTTATGTGCAAGTGAGCGTGATGGAAGATGACCCAGCAACCCACTGGGGTTTTAATTTGGAATGAATTGTGGAATGCACAACACTTCACTGGAAGAACACTGAGGTTGCACTACAGAGACCATGAGGCCATGTAGTGTGGCCACGCCCACATGGGCCGGTATCTAATGAAATAGAGGTGCACCGTTCTGCCGTGCACGCCAGCATCAACCAAGGCTGTGACGAAGGGCAGGGGCCCAAAACGCGTTGTCTTTGTGACTATGCTGTGTCAATCTTGCCGACGCACGCTGCAACCTCGAATTAAATTGAAAGCATTACCTACCTGAGTGGACTCCCTCGTTTGTGGCAACTTTGTGAGATGGATTTTTTATGGCAAGCCTAGCCGTGAGGGAGCCTCGCTGCTTCAACGCGGATCTGGGTGGACGCTAACCAGCGAAAGCGAGTACCGATCAGGTGCTGTAAATCGAGGTAGTGATGTGCAAGCGAGCGTGATGGAAGTTGACCCAGCAACCCACTGGAGTTTTAATTTGGACTGAATTGTGGAATGCACGACACTTCACTGGAAGAACACTGAGGTTGCACTACAGAGACCATGAGGCCATGTAATGTGGCCACGCCCACCTGGGCCAGTATCTAATGAAAGAGAGGTGCACCGTTCTGACGTGCACGCCAGCATCAACCAAGCCTGTGACGAAGGGCAAGGGCCCAAAACGCGTTGGCTTTGTGACTATGCTGTGTCAATCTTGCCAACGCACGCTGCAACCTCGAATTAAATTGAAAGCATTACCTACCTGAGTGGGCTCCCTCGTTTGTGGCAAACTTTGTGAGATGGATTTTTTACGGCAAGCCTAGCCGTGAGGGAGCCCCGCTGCTTCAACGCGGATCTGGGTGGACGCTAACCAGCGAAAGCAAGTACAGATCAGGTGCTGTAAATCGAGGTAGTGATGTGCAAGCGAGCGTGATGGGCCAGTATCTAATGAAAGAGAGGTGCACCGTTCTGCCGTGCATGCCAGCATCAACGAAGCCTTAACGAAGGGCAGGGGCCTGAAACGCGTTGGCTTTGTGACTATGCTGTGTCAATCTTGCCGATGCACGCTGCAGCCTCGAATTAAATTGAAAGCATTACCTACCTGAGTGGGCTCCGTTGTTTGTGGCAAACTTTGTGAGATGGATATATATTGATTGTATTAATACTATTAGGTATATATTGCAGAGCACAGAGTATTTGTTAAACTTACATTGACATTTGTTACTACTTGATATATTTTTTCTGAGTTACCTCATTTTGACTTACGTTGATTTATATTAGAGGCTGTTCCTTTATACAAACTGGAGTTTAAATAGCGATTGCATTGATATACGCAAACATATATCTATATTTTTATTCTCTTTTCAAACGTAATGACCATATATCAGAGGATCAAGTACTAACGTTCATATTATTAACTCATGTCAATGGATTATGCTTCCTAGCCGGTTAAACAGACAGAAAGACATCTACAGAGAGATAGTATTTTGTCTATGCCTATTTTCTAATGCTGAAGTTGGTGTCACATGCCCATTTTTTTCATCTATATAAATAAAATCACCTGCATGCCACGCGATCATGTGACCAAGGCCACTGTGTTGGCCGAAACGCGTTATGATCGACTGCACCTTTGACTATCAATAAAGCGCAACATTGACAACAAGTTCATCTAGCGGTCCGTATCTCTTATGTGTGAGGACTGCACGAAGGAGTGGTAATTCGAGATTACCTGGGATTTTGGCTTGAGTTCCCGCTGCGGACCCCTCCCCTCAAAGATGGCTAACCGTTTTTCAAGCCAAGAAGGAGTTTTGCTTTGAAGAAGCTGTTCATGGTCGGCCCCCTGCATTATCGAGCAAAGTTCCTTGCCACGCGTGTATTGTCGGAGGTTGACTCCGCAGGTCGGAGGATCTGCTGGGACGCTGAGATATATACAGTAAGTCGGGCTGTCTGGCGGTATTTCACTGCAGGTGGGGAGGTGCTGACGTGTTTTGTCAAGTGGAAGTTTGACTTAAATTTCTTCCAAACGCGCGTTCAAGCAAAAGGATTTAAACAGTCATTATACAGGTGCAATGTCGGACGAGGCGTTGCGGGAGAGAGAAATGGCAGCTGAAGAACTGTTTACGAATTTACCCAAAGTAAATGTAAATGCCAATAGTAATACAACGAATGTTGAACAAAGTATGGATGTAAAAAGTCTATTAAAATTATTAGAAAAGAACAGCAGGAGCGAGCTTACCAAATGGTGGGAAGTTAAATCACTGGAGAAATATCATGAAGCTGGCCGGGTCCCCAGAGGCTTGCGTATTATGCTTGCTCCCAGTTTCGAGAGTCCGAACCCGCTGTTATTAAAAGAATGGGCTGAAAGCAACCTGGAAGCGTCCATGCGTTTAGTTTGTTTACTGATTAAATATGCCAGAATAGATCGTGATAAGAATATGATAGAGATCACACGCATATATAAAGATTTGGATACATTAACAAATGCTGGCAACAAAGAGTCCATCGAAAAAAGCACTAAAGAAATGAAAGAACGACTAAAGAAGCAAGAGGAGACAATTAAGAACAGAAAGGCATACAAATTTGCGCGTGACAAAAATGATTACGAACAAGGACAGGTGTTCACGTTCGCGCGCAAATATGATTCTGTCAAAAAGCAGAAATTGATTAAGCCTGCAACTAACCCCAGCAACACTAATATTTCCAACGAAATGCAAGGTACCATATCGGATGCAAGCACAATTCCCAGTGACACTGAGTCGGAAAAAAAGTGGTGACTTTACATCATGTAACACGATCTGAGTTGGGCCCCCTAACATATGCTGATGAGATGGATTTTATCAGGGAGCAGAGAAAACAAACATTACGACCGAGGAACACAAACGCAAGATCAAACAAAGAAATAACATCCGAAGACGCGAAAGGCGCAAATGCCGCCGGCTCCAAAGGAAGGGGATTCCAAAGAAAACGTGGCAGCGCCGCTAAGTACAATCGATAGAACCATCATCAATTTGACAGACATTGAATTAAATGCAGCAGAAAAACAACTTCTAACATTGGGTTTAAGCTTTTGCCCAGAGAGTAATTTCAATTACAGTGAAACTCGAGTCGATGTGTTTAAATTCATCCGTAAACTCAAACTAAAAAAGTTTTACACAATTAAAAACCATGGAATCAATCGTAAAGAACAATCAAACCAAGTACCTAAAACTGTGCTAACAGCCGGCGAGATACCATTACTTACTACACTACATACATTACGTGAAGACCAACATGAGAGTAATTTATCTGAAATGAGCACTCAGTCCATGGCAGACAGGGAAGGAATTAATATATCGGCACCGGGTTTGAGTCCTTTTAAAGCACCATCCACCTTTGTGCCAGTTATGCCTCGTGATGCAATTGATATATTCCACGATAGGGTAACTGAGGAACTAAAAAGTTATATCGCAACACCATCAAAAACAAAAAAGAACTCCTAACCATCAAGCAACCCAGTATTTCCAACTTATGAGCAAACTTAAAAATAACAAAGCTGTGGTTATAAATAAGTCAGACAAGGGTGGAAATATTGTGCTCTGGGGAAAAGAAGACTACAAAGCTGAGGCATACCGGCATCTTAATAATCCAGATTGCTACCGCACAATAAATGCATTGGATATCAAAAAGATCAGTAAGAACTACAAGGATGACCTTGCTTCTTGGAAAAAAGATGGACTAATAACCAAAAATGAATTTAATTTCCTTAATAATGAATTTCCCACAACACCCACTATTTATTTCATTCCCAAGGTCCATAAAGGAGTGGTCCCGGTGCCTGGGAGACCTATTATTTCCGCAAACAATGGTATCTTCGAAAGTACTAGTAGATATGTTGACTATTATTTGCAGGATTTTGTCACCAGCCTTCCGACATACATACGGGACTCCAGTGATTTCCTTTCCAAACTCAGTACACTAACGTGGTCCACTGAATTTATGTTTCTTACCCTTGATATAACTGCCCTCTATACAAGCATTCGACACGATGATGGAATCAAGGCAGTTGATTTCTTTCTTAAAAGAGACCAATTTCTATGTACAAACATAACATCATGCTACTCAAAATGATCACAACGTGTCTGTGCAATAATGTATTTACCTTTGATGGAAAGTTTTTTCAGCAACTACAGGGGGTAGCTATGGGGGCATGCTTCTCCCCCAGCTACGCCTGTTTGCACGTTGGCTGGTGGGAGGAGCATGTCCTCATGACTCAATATCATGATATGTGGACAAATAATGTAGTAAAATGGTGGCGATACATTGACGATGTTTTTATAATTTGGAAAGGTACTAAAACACAGGCTGAAAACTTTGTAGATAATTTGAACTGCAATCCAATGAATTTGAATTTTACATCACACATTGACTCATGCACTACCAACTTTTTGGATATCACTGTTTATATTGAGGAGGGCAAAATTGAGACATGTTTGTACAGGAAACCCACTGCTGGGAACACATTATTACATGCGAATAGCTTCCACCCACAGCACACAATATCTAGCATACCATACGGGGAGTTTCTACGTATTCGACGAGCATGTAGCACACAAGAAGCTGCAGTCCAGCACCTTAGCGCAGCCAAACAAAGGTTTATAGAAAGAGGTTATAACCCTACTAATCTTGAGAAAGCCCTGACTAAAGTTAATAAGATAAACAGGCAGACATTACTAAGTGGTAAGACAACTGAGGAAACCACAGGAACGCCAGCACGAGACACACCATCCAATGACAGCACTGTCAATGAAATGGACATTGGTCAGTGTAGACTAATCACCACCTACAGCAAACAAAGCAAGGCCATCAAAGCTATCATCAACACACAATGGCCTATTGTGTTGACTGATGCTACATTAAAACCTACCCTATCCACTAGACCCACGCTAACTTTCCGCAAGGCATATTCTATGCGTGATGACCTTGTGAAGAGTAGCCCGGAATGTGACAACACCACTAATTGGTTGTCCCCTAGACGAGGTTTTTACAAATGTAGTACCTGTCGGGCCTGCAAATTTGGAACCAATACCACTACATATTCCACAGCTTTCTCTGACACACCTGTTAAACTCATAGGCCACTACACATGCCGAACGGATTTTGCGGTTTATGTGTTACAGTGCAAATGTGGGTTGCGCTATGTAGGAAGCACCAAGCTACAAGTCTATGTACGCATACTACAACATCTTAGAGCCATAGTAAATTCGGACCCTGCATATCCTGTAGCTCGACACATTAAGGTAGAACACAACAATAACCTTAACTGTCTCCAATATTTTGTGATTGACAATGTTCCATTTAACAAACGGGGTGGCAATCGAGAGAAAAGTTAAGACAACTAGAGAGTAAATATATAGTTGAGCTCGATACCAAGTCTCCACAGGGTCTTAATATATGCGAAGACTTACACAATTTTCTATGAACATATACCCGTTTGTTATGTTTTCATTGCTACCTGCAGACAGCATTACACCCCATATTGACTTAACTTACTTTAGTCTAGAGTGATAAAATATGTACAAGCAAAAAAACAACACATTCTAGGAATATCTCAACTACATTTATGGATCTTAATATTAGGGGGCTCCCTTACATTTTTGATCACCTAATTTATAACAGATATAATATATAGTTCAGCAGCAAGCCATTTGTAATTTTTTCTATGTAATTTTATATAACACATATGCACTTTAGACACGTGGTAGTTTATCACTCATTTTAGCAACTTCCTAGTCAGCATGGCACTTTTTCATATGTAAATTATAAAAATAAGCTTACATATAGCAATATATATTTTTTAAATCTAAAATCTGTATTTTATCATGCTTGTATTTGCACATGGTATTTATTTGATTTTATATCTATGAATAACCGGCTTTAATGAGTGTTTACATATTTATATTCTGCGTTTACTGTACTCTTTACCTTTAGCACCATTCTAATTTATTGTAAGGGCATCTGTGGCAATTTGCATTTTTGCATCCCTTTAGATAGCCTTATTTTTTTGAAATGGCGATATCAATGTATTAATTTATTGATTGTATTAATACTATTAGGTATATATTGCAGAGCACAGAGTATTTGTTAAACTTACATTGACATTTGTTACTACTTGATATATTTTTTCTGAGTTACCTCATTTTGACTTACGTTGATTTATATTAGAGGCTGTTCCTTTATACAAACTGGAGTTTAAATAGCGATTGCATTGATATACGCAAACATATATCTATATTTTTATTCTCTTTTCAAACGTAATGACCATATATCAGAGGATCAAGTACTAACGTTCATATTATTAACTCATGTCAATGGATTATGCTTCCTAGCCGGTTAAACAGACAGAAAGACATCTACAGAGAGATAGTATTTTGTCTATGCCTATTTTCTAATGCTGAAGTTGGTGTCACATGCCCATTTTTTTCATCTATATAAATAAAATCACCTGCATGCCATGCGATCATGTGACCAAGGCCACTGTGTTGGCCGAAACGCGTTATGATCGACTGCACCTTTGACTATCAATAAAGCGCAACATTGACAACAAGTTCATCTAGCGGTCCGTATCTCTTATGTGTGAGGACTGCACGAAGGAGTGGTAATTCGATATATATATATATATATATATATATATATATATATATCAAACACGAAAAACCTCTGCTCCACTTCAGGAAAAGAGCACGCACACAAGGGCTATTTGGGTTAAGGCCTTTTATTTAGATAAGCCTCCTCCGACCCAGCATAGAGACGCGTTTCAGCTGACACAGCAGCCTTCCTCAGTATATATATATATATTACCTACTGGCCAGTAGGTAGTTATAGTTAGGACCTAGTTTCCATAGGAAAACCATTTTTTGATTTGCCAATATCTTTGGCGCCGGTTGACGAATCTTCGCGAAATTTTCAAAACTAATGGCCCGTTCCTGTCAGCTCCTGTCTTTAAAGTTTGGGGGTGATTCATCAAGCAGGGGTTGAGAAAAAGGGGGTTCCCAAAACGCGTTTTCCCCATGTTAATTTCCATAGGAATTTTGGAACAGGCTACAGCCCATACTGCTGAATCGAATTGCACCAAATTTGGCAAAAAGGTAGCTCTTGGTTCAGAAAGCACTCTTTTTTTAAATGGTGTAAATCCATTCAGTAGTTCCAGAGAAATTCAAAAAATAAAAATATCAATATCTGAGCACCATGGAGTATTCGCGAACCCTCCCGAGCACGAGCTTCACTCTGATTGGCTGCCAACACTCCTAAACCAGAATGTGTTGGCAGCCATCTTGTGACTCGGTAACCGAGTCACAAGAAAAAGGTAAAAAAAAAAAGGTAAAAAACAAGAAAAGGGGGCAGGGTAGAAACACCCTGACCCCCTAGGCCTGCTCAGGGGGTCCCACAAGGACCCCCAGGCCCAAAAAAAGCATTTCTTAAAAATAATTTTGCCTGAATTCACGCTGGATGCGCGAATCCGGCCGAAATTATTTAAAAAAACGAAGCGTGGTCTCCCGCGCTTTGTTTGTTAAAAAGCCCCCGGGGGCAATACTAAATTATGGTGTGGGGGCCCGTGGGGGCCCCCACAGCCCTGGGGACCGCCACCTCACCAGGGCTTTATTAAAATTGGGTGGGGGGCCTCGCAGGCCCCCCAAGCCACGGGGACCTCCACCTCCCCGGGGCTGTAACTAATAATTAGAGTGGGGGGGCTTGAGCCCCCACACTGCCCTGGGGACCACCACCTCCCTGGGGCATTGAATATGTAAATTCAGGGGTCCGTTGCGGACCCCCGGCCCTGGGGACCACCACCTCCTGGGGCTATTTACATGTTGGAGGTGGGCCGCGTGGCACCCCTTGTGGAGCCCTCGATGGCCCTGGGGATTGCCACCCCCCACGGCCCGCTCCTGCAATGTCCCGGGGTGCCTACCCCTGGGACATTGCTGTTTGCTATGGCAGGGCAGGAGCACAGCTCCCGCCCTATCATAGCAAACCCTGCTTTGCTTTGTTGAAGCGAGAGCAGGAAACCTGCTCTCGCTTCAACGAAGCAAAGCAGATTGCTTTTGGACAAGGGGAGCTGCATGTCAGCAGCTCCCCTTGTCCAAAAGTAATGCCGGCTCCCGCAGGAGGCGGCGAGCCAGCTGGGACCGTGGGGGCATTGGGGCTCCCCCCACGGTCCCCAACGCTGAGGGCTGGCCCTGGGGGATGGGGTCCCTGGGGCCAGAAGTGGCCCCGGAGGGGGGCCACTCGGCCCACCTCCCCTTTAATTTTTTTTTTTTTTTAAAAAGAGGCCATGCCCCGTGGGATGGGGTCCCCGGTGCCAATAGTGGCCCAGGAGGGGGGCCCCTCGGCCCCCCTCCCCTTTAATTATTTTTTTAAAAAGAGGCCAGCCCTGGGGGATGGGGTTCCTGGGGCCAATAGTGGCCTAGGGAAGGGGGGCCACGCGGCCCCCCTTCCCATTAAATATTTTTATAAAAAAGAGGCCATGCCCTGGGGGATGGGGTCCCCGGGGCCAAAAGTGGCCCAGGGAAGGGGGGCAAACGCGCCTCTTGGCGCACTGCTGGTGGGCGATGAGGTCCTCTTGTTTTTTTCAGTGAATATATATATATATATATATATCCCATCCTATGGTGAATCCATCTTGTGGAGGCATTTTTAAGGGAATTCTGTAGCTGAGTTCCTTGAGGCTGTAGAGCAGCTACAAATGGCTAATAGATTACTCTGTTTAATTAATTAGGTAAACTAGCCTATGTAATTTGCCAGCTCTACAACAAATATAATTGCTGGCCTAATATGGGAGCTTGTAGCCTAGCTATCTGTCAGTATAAACTACTAGCCAGATTTCAACTCATTGTTGCCCTTCCCCTTCTCAAAATGCCTGCCAAAGGCTTAAGAACTGTGCACTCAAAAAGTGGTCTTAGAAAGGGCCATTTCCAGTTCCTGGTGGGGCAGGGGGCTGAGTCAGGAGCAGGAATTAACATTGTCTCTTTGGGAGCTTCTGTTTCTTCTTCCTGGGACCCCATAAAGAAAAATCACCCATTCTCTGTGTCACTGTGTAATTTAATGACCAAACATTTGCTGACAGTCCAAAGACACAAACACTTTGAGTGCCTGCTTAGAACTTGATCTTGGACCAGCAAGTCCTAGACCTTTGAGTTCAATATCTCTGGCTCTTCCAGACCTCCCATCTCATTCAGATATGATAGGCTCTGCTATGTCATCAACGACATCAACATCAAATGTTGAACCCCATTCCCCTTTTGAATTTTCCACAGTTAGCAACCTATTTCAAGAAGCTATACAAACTGAGGTTGCTCTAAATCAATTTACAGACTTAATTTCAGAACATGGTAACAACATGAGTCACATGGGTAAGAGAGCTCCTCATCTCTCCTCATCCTCATGCTTCAGAACAGGTGCTGCCTCTATCTCTATGGAAGATAAAAGCTTGAACTTCTCTGCCAAGTTTCCATGTTTAATATGTTGTCCTTAATGAAATAAACATTTCAGGGGATGTTGAAATCTTTGGTATTGGCAAATTCCAGCGTCAGCTCATTATCAGAGATTCGGGGTGCAGACCCCCACCTCCTTCTGTGATAATCCTGCAGACTTTTCAATTTAGCACTGTTCATGAAAACACTACATACATGCGCAGGTCAGCCCTTTCTGCCTAGTCTCCAGGCTCTTGATGACAGGAGGAGGAAGAGGGGACTGAGGGGAATGACTCATGATCCAGCTACAGAGTGATGTTAAAATACAACACTCTGTAGCTTGATGTCTGGATAGTACATGTCTGAGTGGTGTAGTTTAACTATGATCCCCTCACACAGGCACAATCCATTTGATTTATTAGACATATTGTACATGCCACGGGCAGCACAGTGTGTCTGCTAAAATATGGCTGTCAGGGCACACACCACTGCATACCTGAAGCCAGTGAAAAGCCACACATTGCAACAGGAAGAGGATCTCCAGAACTGTCCCAGTTTCTCATAGAGTTTTGCGTTCAGTCCTATCAAGAAGCTGGGAGAGGGATTGAGGTGGGTCTTCCCCTTTTCAGACCTGCCTTTGCTGCGCAATCTGGCTCCTCACTGAAAATAATGGCTTGCTGGTTCCAATACCCAGCGCCAGATTTCAGCTTTGTTGCTGCAATGGAGCCTTTGAGTTGGCATCTAAGTAAGCAAGGTAAGTAAAAATCAAAATGTTTGAGAGTGCTTGAGAGTGAATGAAATTGAGTGAAAGTGAGTGAGTGTATTAGAAGGAGAGATATTAATTGGGAGAGGGAGTGGAAGTGAGTCAGGGGTGTAGCTATCGATGGTGCAGCAGGTGCTGTTACACCAGGGCCCAGTGTCAGTCAGTGTGTGTAAAAGTGATAGTAACTGAGAAGGAGAACTAGTGAGTATGAGTACGTCTATGTGAGTAACAGTGTGTGGAAGTGAGTGTGAGAGAGAATAAGTAAGTGAGAGAATGTGAGTTGGAGTCAGTGAAGGGGAAGGGAGTAAATGTGACAGGGAGTGAGTATGAATGAGGTAAACTTTAAAACAAATATGGTGAACTCTTGGCCGGTACTACACATTACCACTTTCAAAGATCACCAGCTGCCTCTGGTTAATTCACTGCAAGCCAAATGGCATTGTTTGAAAGTATTAGAGCAGGGCTCAATGTAAGAACAAAAGAAGTTTCAAACCAGTCTTCTATAACACCACCCTGTAACCTAGATATAAAAACAATGTCCTCAATGGAGTCTGGAAACATTATATTACCCACTTTCCTGTGCTAGGTGAAAGAATTGGCAAGAACGGAGACCTTTCAAGCATCAATATCGTTAGTCAAAGGATTAGGAAAAAAATAATTCAACCTATTTGCTTATGTAAAATTTTGAAATTTAAAATGTTAAATATATATTTAAAGGAAAACATTGTTTTTATTATTTTGATAATGATTTAATTTTAAAATTGTATTTAAAATATGTTGTTAATGTATGTTTAAAAGTTTCTTATTTCAATTTTTTAAATTAAAATGTAATTTTTATTGATTTACTATTATGTTTATGCTCCATTATTTTATGTATTTTGCGTTTTTGCTAACTAAAGGGAAATGTTAAAAATGTATTATTTTATTATTTAGTAAAGTTATATTTTAAATTATAATATCATTTTATTTTTTTTAAATATGAAATACATTTTATTTATGTTTCTTTTGTTAGTTAAAATGTGTTTAGTGAACATTTATTTTTTGGTATTTTATGTTTTAGTTGTTGAAATTTTAAAGAAAATTATTAAGAATATTTTTATAAGTGTGATTTTGGGTCTCAAGGGGAATAGGGTGGGAAGATTGTTTATACGTTTTTTTATTTTTAAATTAATTAATTTTTTTATGTATGTATTTAATATATGTTTTTAATTACAATTATTTCTTTATGTTATTTTGATAATGTATTTCTGGATTTACCAAATATAATTTTTGTTATTTATAAAAAATTATAAATGAAATTGATAAGTTATTAGTTTGTAATGTTTATGATATTCATGTTATTCCTGAAAATGTAAATGTTGTAGGTTATATTTTTTTAAAAGTCGGAAGTATTAGTTTTATTGTTCAGTTAATAAAAACCATTACAAGAACAGTTATAGAGCATAATAAGTTATAGAAAGTAGTTTTATATATATTTCATCTTTTCTGCAAGGATTACCAATATTATGTAGTCCGGAACAAGTAAACCGACCAGCATCACCAATTCTAAGAATCAAGATGGATCAACTCATCAAAGACCTCCTTGTAGGTAAAGGGCCAGGGTCAGATGGAGCTGGGAATGAAGTCTAAAAAAACATGCTGGTGTCTTTTATATATATATATTTTTTTATATATATATACATATATATATATATATTGTAAAACAATGTTGCCCCACGAGCATAGAACGCACTCCCCTGCAGGTGCGCTGTTTATTAGTGTTGGCAGGAGGTCTGGCATTTCCTTTCTGAAAGTTATTCTTGTCCCAGCCTTACGCGTTTCGGATCCTCCTGATCCTTGGTCACAGGCTTAGTTCAGTTTCACCACTTGCCTTTCCGGTCCCTGGGCTTCTTATTAGCATATAGTATGACATAATGTGCCCATTGCATCTCGGGACTTGTAGTGACGGAAAGGTAATTCATTACCCTTAGTGGGCGGGTTTTGCCAAACTAACAATTTTCAAACAATTTAATGCCCCCAGTGGGCCTCTCAGTAGTTCGTGCCAGAATTAGTAATGCCGACCTGCAGTTCCGCATATCACAGCTCCGATTCATTCAGAGCTGCCGAGGACCCACATCTTCTTTTCCGTGGTGGTGCAGTTCTAACGGCTGGGCTGCCGTGAAAATTTTGTAAAACAATGTTGCCCCACGAGCTTAGAACGCACTCCCCTGCAGGTGCGCTGTTTATAATGAATTACCTTTCCGTCACTACAAGTCCCGAGATGCAATGGGCACATTATGTCATACTATATGCTAATAAGAAGCCCAGGGACCGGAAAGGCAAGTGGTGAAACTGAACTAAGCCTGTGACCAAGGATCAGGAGGAACCGAAACGCGTAAGGCTGGGACAAGAATAACTTTCAGAAAGGAAATGCCAGACCTCCTGCCAACACTAATAAACAGCGCACCTGCAGGGGAGTGCGTTCTATGCTCGTGGGGCAACATTGTTTTACAAAATTTTCATGGCAGCCCAGCCGTTAGAACTGCACCACCACGGAAAAGAAGATGTGGGTCCTCGGCAGCTCTGAATGAATCGGAGCTGTGATATGCGGAACTGCAGGTCGGCATTACTAATTCTGGCACGAACTACTGAGAGGCCCACTGGGGGCATTAAATTGTTTGAAAATTGTTAGTTTAGCCAAACCCGCCCACTAAGGGTAATGAATTACCTTTCCGTCACTACAAGTCCCGAGATGCAATGGGCACATTATGTCATACTATATGCTAATAAGAAGCCCAGGGACAGGAAAGGCAAGTGGTGAAACTGAACTAAGCCTGTGACCAAGGATCAGGAGGATCCGAAACGCGTAAGGCTGGGACAAGAATAACTTTCAGAAAGGAAATGCCAGACCTCCTGCCAACACTAATAAACAGCGCACCTGCAGGGGAGTGCGTTCTATGCTCGTGGGGCAACATTGTTTTACAAAATTTTCACGGCAGCCCAGCCGTTAGAACTGCACCACCACGGAAAAGAAGATGTGGGTCCTCGGCAGCTCTGAATGAATCGGATCTGTGATATGCGGAACTGCAGGTCGGCATTACTAATTCTGGCACGAACTACTGAGAGGCCCACTGGGGGCATTAAATTGTTTGAAAATTGTTAGTTTGGCAAAACCCGCCCACTAAGGGTAATGAATTACCTTTCCGTCACTACAAGTCCCGAGATGCAATGGGCACATTATGTCATACTATATGCTAATAAGAAGCCCAGGGACCGGAAAGGCAAGTGGTGAAACTGAACTAAGCCTGTGACCAAGGATCAGGAGGATCCGAAACGCGTAAGGCTGGGACAAGAATAACTTTCAGAAAGGAAATGCCAGACCTCCTGCCAACACTAATAAACAGCGCACCTGCAGGAGAGTGCGTTCTATGCTCGTGGGGCAACATTGTTTTACAAAATTTTCACGGCAGCCCAGCCGTTAGAACTGCACCACCACGGAAAAGAAGATGTGGGTCCTCGGCAGCTCTGAATGAATCGGAGCTGTGATATGCGGAACTGCAGGTCGGCATTACTAATTCTGGCACGAACTACTGAGAGGCCCACTGGGGGCATTAAATTGTTTGAAAATTGTTAGTTTGGCAAAACCCGCCCACTAAGGGTAATGAATTACCTTTCCGTCACTACAAGTCCCGAGATGCAATGGGCACATTATGTCATACTATATGCTAATAAGAAGCCCAGGGACCGGAAAGGCAAGTGGTG
>CAWUFW010014347.1:392500-418726 GCA_963921515.1 Calotriton arnoldi | reverse complement strand
TTCAGTTCAGTTACCATGTTACTGTCTGCATATTGAAATGTAGTTTTTACTTTGATTCCATCAAGAAGGCATTCAGATGTGTCTCACATTTGCCATAAATTCTGAATGTTAGCACTCTAGTTGCTCATTAGATCACTGTAGTAAAACTACTGCTCACCAGGGAGTTAACTGGAAGTCTGCTGCTGGTATTGAAAGTCATTGTTTCAGTCTGCATGTCAGAATTTTCTAATGAAATAGAAGAGGATTTGAGATCTCACTTAAAACATGCACTACATTTTTCTTTCTGCAGCACTAACCATAATTTCTATTTCAAAAAGAACCCCCTCATTTTGTTCCTTTTTAAATTAAATGTTTTAAGTGTTACCAGTTTATTCCAATCAAGATGGCTTCAGGTGTGCCATACTTTTGTCATAAGTAAGGCTGTTAGCACTCTAGTTGTTCTTTAGAACACTCTGGGAAGCTGCAGTAGAACACAAAGGCATCAACTGGCAGGCTGCTCCTGTTGAAATATAACAGGAAGATATTTGAGATCACACTTGAAACATGTCCTAATTTTTCTTTCTACAGCACTAACCATAATTTCTATGACAAAATGAACCCCATCATTTTGTTCCTTTTTAAATTAAATGTTTTAAGTGTTACCAGTTTATTCCAATCAAGATGGCTTCAGGTGTGCCATACTTTTGTCATAAGTAAGGCTGTTAGCACTCTAGTTGTTCTTTAGAACACTCTGGGAAGCTGCAGTAGAACACAAAGGAATCAACTGACAGTCTCTGCCCTTGTTGGATGTACATGTTTTACTGAGAATGTCAGATTTCCTTCTCACATGACTGAGAAAGATAATGTGAATTTACAGAAAATATGCTCTAATTTTAGCTTCTGGAGCACCTTCCAAAACTGTATGGGACAAGCATGTGAAAATAGTTTTCTCTCAAACATGATTCATGATATCCCAGCAGAAGGTTTTCACAGGGTAAAATCACCTTAGAGAACACACCACAATTCCTGAAATTAGTATGGTACCATCAACAAATGAATTCTAATGTAACTAAAGTCTGTTATCACCCTTTATAGTTCTCCTTTTGGTAACCCTCAAAATCTTTGATTCACTACAATGCATTTCAATGGGGTACTATCATTTATATTGGTCCCAAGATGGCTGCCAGCAATTCCAGGATGAAGTGCTGACAGCCAATCAGATCTCACGATGACGTGTGGTTAGGCTCCGCCCAGATATATATGTGATTTTACTTTTGATTTTCTCAGCAACTACTGAACGGATTTACACCATTTAACAAAAAGGGTTCTTTCTGAACCAAGAACTACCTCTTTGCCAAATTTGGTGTAATTCCGTTCAGCAGTTCGGGCTGTAGCCGTGTCTAAAGTTTCCTATGGAAAATTGCAAGGGGAAAACACGTTTTGGGACCCCCCTTTTTTCTCGGCCCCCCACTTGCCGAATCACCCCAAAACTTTCAGGATAGGAGCGGACCGGAGCGGGCCATAAGTTTTGAAAATTACGCGAAGATTCGTCAACCGGCGCCAAAGTTATTGGAAATAGAATGTTGTGAATTTCCTATGGAAAATAGGTCCTAACTATAAACTGGCGACCGCCAGTGTGTGTGTGTGTATGTGTATGTGTATGTGTATGTGTATGTGTATGTGTATGTGTATATGATATGTATGTGTATGTGTATGTGTATATGTATGTGTATGTGTATATATATATATGTATATATATATATATATATATATATATATATATATATATATATATATATATATATATTTACTGGCGGTCGCCAGTAGATAGTTATAGTTACAACCTATTATCCATAGGAAATCCGCGACATTCTATTTGAAATAACTCTCTTGCCGGTTGACGTATCTTCGCAAAATTTTCAAACTTTGTGGCCCGCTCCGGTCCGCTCCTACCCTGAAAGTCTCGGGGGATTCGTCAGCGGGGGCCGAGAAAAAGGGGTCCCAAACGCGTTTTCCCCATGCAATTTTCCATAGGAAACTTTAGACACGGCTACAGCCCGAACTGCTGAACGGAATTACACCAAATTTGGCAAAGAGGTAGTTCTTGGTTCAGAAAGAACCCTTTTTGTTAAATGGTGTAAATCCGTTCAGTAGTTGCTGAAAAATGAAAAGTAAAAGATAGATATATCTAGGGCCGCGGATCCTCCCGAGCACGAGCTTTATGTTAATTGGCTGTCAACACTCCAAATCAGGAAGTGTTGGCAGCCATTTTATCCCTCGGTAGAACCGAGGGACAGAAACAAGTGCGCAAAGCGCACAAAGGGAGCAGGGTAGAAACACCCTGACCCCTAGGTCTGCTCAGGGGGTCCCACAAGGACCCCTGGGCAAAAAAAAATTCTTTTTTTTTTTTAAAAATCGGCAGGATGCGCTCAGGGAGCGCGAACCCTGCGCTTCGATGTTAATTGGCCCCCGGGTGGGCCAAGTCCCGGGGGCATGCTGGGGGGGTTAATTTTATGTGTGGGGGCCTCTAAGGGCCCCCAAGCCCGAGGACCACCACCCCCGGGGCTTTATGTAGAATGGTGCGGGAGGGCTCTGAGCCCTCCCGCAGCCCGAGGACCACCACCTCCCGGGGCTTCTTTTTTTAATTAAAAACCTGTGTGGGGGCTCCAGCCCCCACACGCCCGAGACCACCACCTCCCGGGGCACTAAGAAAAATTACAATGGGGGTCCGTTTTGGACCCCCAAGCCCCGAGGACCACCACCTCCCCGGGGCTTTCAAAATGTAGGGAGGGGGGCCGCGCGGCTCCTCCTGGAGCCCTTGATGGCCCTGGGGACCACCACCCCCAGGGCCAGCTCCTGCAGTGTCCCGGGGTGCCTAACCCCGGGACACTGCTGTTCGCAATGACAGGACGGGAGCCTCGCGGCTCCCGTCCTGTCATTACAAACTTGCTTTGGATATTGGAAGAGAGGCAGGAAGCCTGCTCTCTCTTCCAATATCCAAAGCCGATGCTTTCCACATGGGGAGCAGCATGTTGGCTGCTCCCCATGTGTAAGCAATGCCGGCTCCCGTAGGACACGGGGAGCCGGCGGGACTGTGGGGGCTTGGGGACCCCCACAGTCCCCAACGAGAGGCCAGGCCGCGGGGGATGGGGTCCCCGGGGCCATAGAGTGGCCACGGAGGGGGCCACGCAGCCCCCCTCCCCAAAGTAAAAAAAGAAAATAATTTTTAAAAAAAGTGCAAGGCCGGCCCCGGGGGATGGGGTCCCCGGGGCCTTAAATGGCCTGAGGAGGGGGGCCACGCAGCCCCCCTCCAAATAAAAAAAAACAGGCCATGCCCCGGGGGATGGGGTCCCCGGGGCCAATACAGGCCCAGGGAAGGGGGCCACGCGGCCCCCTTCCCGTTTTTATTTTATTTTAATTTAAAAAAAGGGGTAAGGCCCTGGGGATGGGGTCCCCAGGGCCTAAAAATAGGAAAAAGGAAGGGGGCCACACAGCCCCCTTCAGAGAAAAAAAAAAAAAACGATCGGGCCCGCAGGTCCCGCCCCCTTCCTTCACCACTCTGCAAACGCGCCCCCTGGCGCGTTTGCAGAGAGAAACAATTCCCCTTGAATACTGGGGGTCCCTGGGGGCCAACTAGCCCCCAGGAACCTCCAGTATGCGCCAGGGAGCTGCCTTGCAGAGAGGTGTACAGAGGCCACGCCCTTTTTACACCTCTCTGCAACGCAGCTCTATGGCGCTTTTGGAGGTATATGGTGGGCTAGTTGCACCCCAGGGACCCTCAGGATTCAAGGGCAGTTAATCCCCCGACTTAAAACGCGCCACGGGCGCGTTTGCACAGTGGTGAAGGGAGGGGGCAGGGCTTCAGGTGACATCTGTGCAAACAGGCCCCGTGGCGCGTTTTAAGATGGGATCTTCAATCCTGAAGGTCCCTGGGGGCCAACTAGCCCAACAGGTACGTCCAGAAAGCGCCACAGAGCTGCGTTGCAGAGAGGTGTAAAAGGGTGTGGCCTCTGTACATGTCTCTGCAATGCAGCCCCCTAGCGCATACTGGAGGTTCCTGGTGGGCTAGTTGGCCCGTAGGGACCCTCATGATTCAAGGGGACTTAATCCCCCAACTTAAAACGCACCACGGGGCGCGTTTGCACAGATGTCACCTCAGGGCCCGCCCCCTCCCTTCACCATTGTGCAAATATTCCTCTAAAATCAGCCGAAATCCGAATTCCAATTTACTCACCTGTTATCAGGAGAGACCTCAGTGCTGCATCTTTCAGCCCAGTACTGATCCTCAAAAGTAATTTTAACCGTACTTACCGGTAACTTGAATTTCCTTCATAGGCTAACATTGACTGGTTTCACTTGGAAATTCTTCTAAGTGTGGAGTTTTGGAACTTTAAAATATTCCTCTAAAATCAGCCGAAATACGAATTCCGATTTACTCACCTGTTATCAGGAGAGACCTCAGTGCTGCATCTTTCAGCCCAGTACTGATCCTCAAAAGTAATTTTAACCGTACTTACCGGTAACTTGAATTTCCTTCATAGGCTAACATTGACTGGTTTCACTTGGAAATTCTTCTAAGTGTGGAGTTTTGGAACTTTATAATATTCCTCTAAAATCAACCAAAGTACGAATTCCAATTTACTCACCTGTTATCAGGAGAGAACCCAGTGCTGCATCTTTTAGCCCAGCACTGACCCTGAAAAGTAATTTTAACCGTACTTACCAGTAACTTATATTTTCTTCCATAGGAATCCATTGTCTGGTTTTCAGCAGAAAAGTTTCAAAGTGTCGATTTTCACAAACTACAAATATTCCTTAAAAATCGCCTGTATGACTTAAACGCATTCTTTCAACTGTTTACAGGAGATGCACCAGTGCTGGATCCAGGATCCAACACCGAGTAAGAAAAAGTAACGATAACAGTTTTTACCTGCTAAGTGAATTTCCTTCCATAGGATAACATTGGTGATTCTATGAGAAAAAGTTTCTAAGTGTCAACTTTTAAAATACAATAATATTCCTTAAAAATCACTACTGTAACCAAAACGCTTTTACTCAACTGTTTACAGGAGATGTCCCAGGACTGAATCTAGGATCCAGTCCTGTGGTTAAAAAAGTAATCCATAAAGTAACTAATTGCATTTAACTAGAAATTCACATTGAGCTGAATGTTGCATTGTGTTTGAAAATGTGTTGCCCATTGCAACAACTGTAACTACTGTACTTAAAAGTCTATTGCCTATGTGCAAAGTATTTAAACTAAAGTAATTCATTCTGAGAAAGTATTTTTGTAATGTAATGTATAATGTAATTACAATGTAATTTAAAAAATAAAATATGTAAAAAAAATTGTTTCTAAACAATTTGGAAATCAGTATGAAAAAAATTTATATAACAATTAATACATTTAAAAATTGTCATTTACAAAACCTTTGAAATTCACTGAAAAAACCGTAGGTTTCAGACAAGTTATAGTTACAAATTAGCATTTAAAAAACCTTTGAAATTCACTGAAAAAACCATAGGTTTCAGGGACGTTATAGTTACAAATTAGCATTTAAAAAACCTTTGAAATTCACTGAAAAAACCATAGGTTTTAGGGACAGTTATAGTTATTTGGACATTGCACTCGTACAAAACCCGTGAAATTCCCCGTTATAGTTAGTCCAGCTAACTATAACTCGCGCCCCATAATGCACTGCTGATGACGTCACATATTACATCACTCATGACATGGTCAGTGACATCACTGATGACATCACTGATGACATCTCAAATGACATCACTGATGACATCATCCACGTGATAATTTCATGCATCTTCTCACACCCTAATATAAGTTTTGATACACCCACTCTACATTACAGACTGCCATTCTCAAAACCATACACACTCCAATACCAATAAGTACATACCCACTCACTGATTCTTAGGTCTACACACACACACATCTACTCACTCACCCGTACAGTCACTCATACTTACAGTCACTCAGTACAGGACTATCATATGCACTCATACACCTATATAAACACTCACACAACGCAACTCATCCATAGAGGTACTCACACACCTAGTCAGTCATGAAAATAATTAATCACACTCCAATTTACTCACCTATACAGTTATACACACCAGCTCACTTACTCATAAAAATACTAGCACATTCTTACGCTCCTATGCAATCACTGATGCAAGTACACACTCATCCATATAGCCACTCTCACAATCACACACTCACTTATAGCCATTTATATACTCCAACACACATATATACTGCCTTTCACATATGTAGTTACTCACACATGTACCACTGAGATATACATTCAATCACTAACACACCCATACACACACTCACCCACCCATACAGTCAATCACAGACGCACTCTTGAAACCGTGCACCCAGTGAATCACCCACTTACACATCTATGCACAGAGTCACACACACCCCACCCACACAAACACTGAGGCACCCATACAGATACTCAGAGAACCAATCCATAACCCATATAGACACTCATTTAGCTAGTCAGAAACCCATGCAGTTGCTTACACAACAACAGACAGACGGATACAGACATTCACACAGTTTAGTCACTCACCCATGCATCCAGTAAGATACGTTTAATCACTCACTTATAGACTCAGTCACGCACCTACTAAATCATCCATTCAGGCGCTTCTACACCCACTCATTCTTCAATACGCCTTTCCCTATATATATTAAACATATTTAAACTTTACAGAAACACACAGTCACTGGATGATGTCATCAGTGATGTCATCAGTGATGTCATTTGAGATGTCATCAGTGATGTCACTGACCATGTCATGAGTGATGTAATATGTGACGTCATCAGCAGTGCATTGCGGGGGCGCGAGTTATAGTTACCTGAACTAACTATAACGGGGGAATTTCACGGGTTTTGTACGAGTGCAATGTCCAACTAACTATAACTGTCCCTAAAACCTTATGGTTTTTTCAGTGAATAAATATATATATATATATATATATATATATATATATATATATATATATATATATATATATATATATATATATATATATATATATATCAGAAACACTCGTTTGCTGCTCTGCTCGAAGAAGAAAAAACGAGAGTGGACCCAAATTAGGTGCGTTGAAGTGTTTATTCAGCACTCTTCATACCGCCGTAACGCGTTTCGGCCGTTACCGGCCTTGATCACAACATACATATTATAACCCTTGCACTTATTAAATCCTGCCATCCTACTCAGCTCTCTGCGCCTTCAAGACAATATCAGTCTGCAGAAACACATTGTTGAGGCCACCAGTAGTTTCACAGTGCCACTGAGGTTTTTCCAGACACGTTCCTTCAAAATGGAAGAGAATATATATTAACCCAATAGTAAACACATTCTGCTTAAAATAAACTCACCTTTCCAAAAGAGCCCTGCCCTAGTACTTTGAGGAGCTCAAAATTCGAGGAATCTGCTTTTTCATGTCCTTCCTTCACATGGTGAGTGATGGCAATTTCCTTGATACTGCCTTCTTCCTGCAAGCAAGTAAACACAAATAAGGTCAATAAAATGCTAGAGACACGAACATATGGATTTTATATACCAACACAAATTTGGCTTTCATTTGAAACAATGAAGGATTGTACATTTGCTGCCTCTGGGATTCTTCTATTCAGTAGGAAAAAAAAAACAATTTGGAAAGCCCATTGACTCAGTAATAGGGATGTGATGTGCAGCAGTTTAGACATTCTGCAGAAACAACCATATTTTAAACCCAAACCATGGGAACCACATTGTACTTGTGTTCAATGGCTCCCACTGCGCTACTGTCCCTGTGCTACGTGGACAGACTAGCAGTACGCCTCCCAGCACAGTGACAGACCCCTCGCCAAACAGGGGAAGTCCACAATAATAATAACAAGCATTTGCAAGGCAATAGGTCTCGCATTTACGCGAGTTTGAGCTATTGGCATTGTAAATGACAATGCATTTTATTTAGGTTTTGGTTTTTAAAACATAAATAAAAGGCATTGTCATTTACAATGCCAATAGCTTAAACTCGTGTAAATGCGAGACCTATTGCATTGCAAATGCTTGTATTATTAATCCTGTTCTCCGAATGGGACTAAGCTATGTGATCTTAGACATTGATTTTCTGTCTTTGGTTATCTTTACAAAATTGGAACAACTTAGAATTCAGCTTAGAGTGTGTAGTAGTGTGTAATAATAAATCTGGACTGGAACCCAACACATGCTCATTGGATATTATGTCCATATTAAAAATGTTCCATTACACTGAGGTTTGCAGAAAGTGTGTGTGCGCGTGTGAGTTTTTTTCCCGTCTCCTCCCCCCCACTTAATGGAACATGCCTGTGATGCACACAAAACGCGTGGGAAAAGTAACAGGTTACCCGATAAAAACATTTGAAGTTACAGTGCTTTGTTGTAATGTTATTGCTAGCTAGGGTGACCAGAATTTTAAAGCCAAAAACCGGGACATTGAACTAAAATAGAAGACAGACTACAATTTTACTTCAAGCGAGCCCACGGAATGACAGAGCTCCTCAGCAGAGAACTGCAGAACAGGCAGCAAGAACATAAATAAAATGCAATTTTTAAACCCAGTAGCTTGCCTATTAATTAAATTGCTTTCCTGAAACAGCTGCTAGCCATCCCTGCTTTGTAAAGCATGAAAAAGAACCTCCTGCCGATTTCAGTCGACCTTCTCTAAAAAACCGGGACATGAGCTAATTTTCCAGAAATCTGCTGGGACAGCTGGTGAAAAACCTGGACAGTCCTGGCAAATCCGGGACGCCTGGTCACTCTATTGCTAGCCCTACTGCTTGAAAACACCGTGGTGTGCAGAGATGCTACTATTTGGGAGGTGTCTACCCTGACGTACGGTGATGAATTTGACTCAGCAGATGGGCAGATACATTCAGAGGTAATGTGAGGACACGGTGATCTTCCTTCTGGGCGTTCTCTTCTGAAGGAGGCATGTGGCACGAACAACTTTTGTCAAAACACGTCCGGCGCAGGGCATTGAGATTTCAAGGCAGCCCTGGACTAAATGTCATGTAGTTCATTAACCGGGCTCTCAGGCGGCATGTGGGGAGAACTTGAAGTCTGACCTCATAGGTCGCAGGGAGCATCCTGTGCAGCCAGAGACACAAGAAAGGCTCCGGCAGCCCCCGCAGTGGGGGCGGGGGTGGGCGAGCTCCAGGGCCCCTCAGCACAGTATCTTGGACTGTTAGCCCCTGAGCGACCTGTGGGGGGGGGGGGGTGGTGGTGGGGGGGGGATGGTGGGGGGGGGGGTGAGGGACTCCGTCATGTACTTTGACGGGGGCGATGGCTTCAAGTTTCGTTATGCCACTGTGTGCAGCGCGGTCTGAGATTCGCCTTTCGTGACCTGGTAGAGGCACCCTGTGCCAAGTGAGGTCGGTGCCCGACGTTTTCAGTATGAACGGGTGTCTTGGCTGCTACACTTTGACGTGCAACTGTAAGAACATCTCAAACCCGCACAGGCACAATGCACACCGTGATAAAAAAGAACCCACTCTGAAGGTCACTATTTATCGACACACTGACACTGACCTGCGCGGGTGAGCGCAGGACGTTTTTTGCCCCTATGCCTGCATATGATCCAGCCAAAAGGGCGGAAGATTCATTCGGCCAGCTCTTCTCTGCCCAGGGACAGCTTTTGTAGTAATTTATTGCGCAGGAGGCACAAGGTACAATGATTCTTTTTTTTTGGGGGGGGGGGTCCATCTATTACCATTCACACACATGCGAGTACAAAGGTAACTGGGCTGTGCCTCAAACCCCTAAGCGCTGCTGGCTCTGGCTGCTCTCATGGAAAGTCCGCATCAGTCTAAAAGGAAGTAACACTCGCCAAAAGTATTCCTGCGCAGGTGTGCATATGCCAGTTTCTTTAGGCGGAAAATACCCAAGGCTATACTCCTAACCTCCCTAAGATGCCCAATCAACGTTGTCTTATCCCTCAGCTTGTCAAAGTCGTAAATGTTAAACCTTTAGGGTCGCCTAACTAATTCCATGACACAGATTTTGTTAAGTATTGTAATCGCTGTGCTCAACCACACTAAGAGTACAACAAATGATGTTCTTGTCAACTACTGTAACCATTCCATTCGCTGTCAATCTGTATCGTAAAAGATGACATTAAAACATTTCTGGTTGAGATGCTGCTGCTGTGAAATAAGTAATAACCAGGAGACGAGGGCCGGAGAGCTGAAGTTGTTCGCAGGTGAAACCCGCGAGCCGTGCGAGACGCCGTGCGTGTGCACAGCTGCTGTCTTGCGCCGGGCACAGCTCTGAAGCCCGCGAGCAAAACAGACGCCGTGCGTGTGCACATGAGCTGTCCCACTTCCGAAAAAAAACTGACGACAATACTCTCGCCAAGCGAGCAGCTGCGCTGCGTCGCCAGGCGAGACCTAAAAACATGACCGGTAGCTGTTGACTGTAAGAACCCGTCCTTCTGGTCCTTGTGAGGCGGAAAGCACGTAACAGGCAGTGAGGTGATCTGGAGCCGACCGACGAGGGAGGGAAAGTGAAAATACGCCATACGTGCGTTACTGCTGAAACGCCGACGCATGAACGTACGTGTGCACATCTCCTGTCCCACGCGTGCCGGAGAAGCGAGGCGGGAGCCCACCCCGCAATGGCAAGCAGTAGAGGAAGTCCGGCGGGAGCCCACCCCGCCTTCGTGAATGCCGCATGATGCGGCCGGAGCAGGATTCAAGAGCCGGTAAGTGGTGCATGCAAGCGCGCCGCGCCTGGACAGGAGATGTGCACGCGTATGGTGCGAGCAGGTGTTGTGATAACGCCGCGAGCCGTACACGTGCACATCTCCTGTCTTAAGCTTCGGCACAGACAGCTGATGTGCACGCGTACGGTTTGGGGCGTTATTACAACTCCTGCTCGCACCATACGCGTGCACATCTCCTGTCCAGGACTTGCCATACACGTGCACATGTCCTGTCCCCCTTCGCAGGCAAGTCGGCAACAATAGATCTCGCTTGCGCGAGCAGCGCATGGCGCTGCATCGCTAGGCGAGACCTAAAAATGTAGGCAAACCTATAAGTTCCTATCTGTGCAACTTGGACCCTTCCTCAAACCTACCCTCCTCTGTACATTCATTGATGTCTGAGAAAGGAGACTATCTCTATGGTAGGAGGATCATTGGGAAGAGTTACATAAGTGAGCCACACAATAAAACTAAACACAAAGCGAGAGTCAACGTTATAGGGGCCTAAATAGCCACATGTTCAGGTTTAGAGCGAGTACCCCTACAACACTACTCGGTTACGAATTACAGTGTTTAGGAGAAAAGTAATGGATAGTTAAACCAGTGTACAGGAGATGGGAAGAGCACTTATTTCCTTCTCCTCCAAAGTTACCTTTGTAAAGAGGCGGTACGTTACTTGGCGCATTTAATTTCCATGGAGTTGTTTCTATGGAAAACTGTCTAGCATTAGAATTGTGTCAATTTGTAATTGACAATCTACACTGCAGTGTTATAATATTCTTGAGATTTGAATTTCTAGACTGTCACAGTCTTGGTAAAAAAAAAAAAAATATATATAAATAGGCCCCAGTCACATAGAAGACTATGACGTGTCTTAGAACTACCAGGAGAAACAGATTGGGCCCATGACAATGACGACAACAAATGTCAAGCAATAAAAAGCCACTTCCTCAATTCATTAATTCGAGACTCCGATTACATGCTTTGTCTCAGAGGAGAGAAGTAAAATTGGATTGTGTAGCTTAGGCCTCCTTTCCTCTGGTCACCTTTTGCATATTCCCATTGACTCACGTTTCAACTCTGTCAAATTTCCCCCCAAAAAAGCATTCTAATCAGTAGGCACTCCAGCAAAACACACTCCCACACCCCCAAAAAAAATGTACACTCTAAAACAGGTTCACAGTGACAACCTAATACATAGTAATCCATATCCCCTTACACGATCAAACACTCCAACCCGGAGATCTATGCCTGTGAACGGCAGACGCACACACATGCAAGGTCACAAACCTCTTAACTCTGCATAATCTTGATATGCTCTTTATCACTGAAACGTGGATCTCTCCTAGCTCATTGCCATCTTTCAACATACTAATTCTAAGCGGATATTCCATTCTACACAAGGACAGGACACAAAAGAACTGAGGCAGCGTGGCCATCATACACAGAGGCTTGGCACCGCATCGTGACCGATTCTCTGTCCTTCCCATCCTTTGAACTTCTTTCAGACATGTTCAAAGTACACAATATACGCACATGAAGCTTCCACAAATTTTACCACCTCTCTATGTAACCACCTTTTCTTGACCATTTCATAGAACTCACTAATCTAAGGCAATTCTACTAATCGAGCCTCATCTTCATTAGGGGTTGGGGTCAGGGTGGGAGGGGGATCTCATTATCCCTATAAAAAGACAAACTAAATGGTCACTTTCTGATAGGAGTAGTTTTGAATCGAAGAAGTTTCTGGATTTACATGCTGCCCACTATTCCGCCATTATGTGGTTGGGTCTGGAATTTCTTTCAAGCACCCCGCCCCCCCCCAACCTGGTCTCGTGACATCAGACATGCGCCCTGGAAACCCCTATCCATGGTCCCAATCATCAGATTTTTTTTTTCTCCATGGCTACCTTGTATCCATTTTTCCCCCTGCAATATGTGAATAATAGTTTACTTGTGACGCACCTAATTTCTGAGAAGGTGGAAGGGTCACATGTAAATAACATGCATCACAGACAATTCTTCCAAGCTGCATGACTACTAGTACGGGTAAGTAACCATTTAGTTTTGCAGCGTGACTCTTTTTTGGATTCACACTCGTGACGATTTTGTGTTGGTATCCTTCTCTTTTTGGAGGCCGGGTTGAAAGTAGTTTGAGCTTGCAAAGGGTACTTTAATACTTTATCAATCCAACAAGAGGGGTTACTGTTCCTAAAGTGACAGATCGTGTCTGAGAAAAGGAGAGTAGAGAGAAGTGCGTGTCTAGGTACTGCGCCAATCAAGAAAAGACAGTCAACAAGATTGTCTCTTATTGCCCTCACACATCCCTAGAGATGTCATGCTTAATCATTGGGCGGTGCTCCTCGTTGGACCGGCGCTGCAATGCCCTACGGGTTCCCCGAAGGGTCACTTTAGCGGAGATCTTTTTATTTTGCTGTTTGATGAGTGTGAGTGTGTCCTAAGTTGAGTCGTGAGTAGTGGGTGTAAATTAAAACTGGCTAGAGGATATCCCAAACGTTTTAATATGCGGATTCCTCAGTCAGCATAAAAAACCCATAGGTTAGTGTTACTTGTGTGGCAGTAGTGGCCACTAGTAATTGAAAAAGAATAAGGTCAACATGTTTCGCGCCCAAAATTGGTCAAACTGATCCCTAGTACTTCATCAGGACCATAAAGAGTAAAAAGTGTGGACAAGTCATCCCCAATCGTAAATTTTTGGTCGAGCGGTCTGGTCCCCCTTTCATATTTTACGGTGGCACCTGCTCATGATAATCATCACTGTTGGTTCGACCTAATTATTCTAGAGATTAGGCTTCATAGGCTATCGCACACAGTGACCCGCACCGTTACGGGGGTTTTGCCGGGTGCACAACTTGCTGCACCTACCCTCGACCATGCGTGCCTGGATAGTTTTTACTCTTTATTTTCCTGATGAAGCGCCAGGGATCAGTTTGACCAATTATAGGGGCGAAACATGTCAACCTTTTCCTTTTTCAGTTACTAGGGGCCACTACTACCTCACAAGTAACACTAACCTACGCGTTTTTTTTTTACTCGGACAGGGGAATCGGCATATTAAAACGTTTGGGATTTTCTCTAGCCAGTTTAAATATTTAGTCTCACACCCACTTCTCACAACCCCACTTAAGACACTCTCACACTCATCAAACTGCGAAATAAAAAGATTTCTGCTAAAGTGCCTCTTCGGGGTCCCGTAGAGCATTGCAGCGCCAGCCCAACGAGAAGCACTGCCCAAAGATGAAGCATGACATCCCTAGGGATGTGTGAGGGCAACAAGAGAATCTTGTTGACTGTCTTTTCTTGATTGGCGCAGTACCTAGACACCCACTTCTCTCTACTCTCTTTTTCTCAGACACTATCTGTGTCACTTTAGGAACAGTAACCCGCCCCCCCCCTTGTTGGATTGATATCTTTGGAGCACAGGTACCAGAACTTTATCAGCTCCTAGTCCCCCTCTTTATTTGATATACTTTAATACTTTGCCCCACTTGAGCTTCTCTGTTGGCTTGAATGTCCACACAATGTTTTGTAAAGGCAGGCATGAACGATCAAGTGGCTACCATGCATATGCTATTGATTGAAACAATCGCTAAGAATGCTAGGGTTGCCACGATTTCCTTGTGGAGCGGGCTCTAGGTTTCACTTCTAGCTGTATTGCTGCTCTCCTTTAATACATTTGGATTGCTTGGACTATTCATTGTGCAATAGTTCCTTTTGTCACCAGTGAGCCCCTGCTTGGTGATGCAAAGGAAAAAATATATATTTACGGTTGGTAAGAATAAGTCCCCTGCATGGTGATGGACATGCACACCTTCCTTGAGAGAACCAGCTGCATGGATATCTGGACCCCCTGGTGATGATTCTTGGTCATGGGCAAAAACAGATCATGTGTGTGTCATAATCTAGGCATGTCTCATGGCAATGTTGTCTTCTTGGACCGGGCGGGGTTAACAAAGCGCTACCCTCATGGTGGTAGAGTGCTACTGACCTTACCAGGAGTTAAGTGACACAAACAGTGGTGGAAGCACACCAGTCTGGTGTACAGTAATCATCAGTAGTGTGAACAGGCCTTTTTACCTGTGTCACTGGAGTAGTCTCAACTGGCCCACTCATGTAAGGTTCTGTGGCTATGTACTCAACTCACTTTTCGCCAGCATGGATTGTGTATTTCACCGGACAGTGCACGATACCTGCAGTGCATGTTGGGATGCTTGTGTGTGCCTATGTGTGGTACATGAGATGGACGCCTGTTGGTTCCATTTTGGAAACATGGGGCCTGGAAAGGCTAGTGGAAGTGAGGACGTCAAGCCCTGGACAGGAGATGTGGATTGCAGACATTCCTGAAATTCCTGAGGGCTGTGGTGGCAATACACACACTGGAGAAGGGGGAGTAGAGCATCCTCAGTGCACACCAAAGGTCTTTCATTCCATGAAGAATTAGTGGTCAGTGGGACCTAGGCTAATTCTAAGGCAGATGGTGAGACTGATCAGGTTGGCACTGTGGACTAGGGAAACTCGAGAGAACACTCAGGCCTTTGAACCTTTATGCAGCATATTTCAGTGGATTCTGAGAGCCAGTTGTGATCCCGGTTACTCAAGTGACCTGTTCTGTGGGTCAATCACAAATAGAGCCCCTTCTGCTAAAGCAGACTGTCCCTTTGACACAGGGCCATGCAGTGGAGATAGCACTTCAAAAACAAGCTAACACCTATAACCCTAAATCACATTTGTGCCTGAAGCTGGGCTATAAGCTTGGGAGCATGAGGCCACACTTTGTTCAAAAGCACCGTTAGTTCAGAGGAGAAGATCACCACAACTCTTAGCTGCTGGAACCAGGACATGGGAGCATGTTTAATTAATCTCCAAGCTGGGTGAGAGGTCACCACCCAGGAAAGCAAGGCCTTTTGCCCTCAGCCTAGAGCATCAGCCTTTTGCTTGCCAAGACCGGTGAGAAGGGAGCGAGGACCAGCTGGTATCCTGCCGCATGGATCCTGGTAAGTGACAGATGCCCGGTCAGGACCATTGCTGCAGCACCAGTCGGCAACCCCAGTATGCCAGTAGGGGGCCACCTTGAAGTAAGGGCCATCACCCAGGACGAATGCCCAGGACAGTCATGCCGAGGGTGCTATGAGGAACACAGTTATTGTGGGTGGCCACAGAGGAGAACATCCATCACCCACGTGGGCCATCCAGAGACTGAAGGAGGCAGACGCATCATGGAGAAAGATCACGAGAGGCCATGACCCTCAGCATCAAGAGACTGGAGCCAGAGATGCGTGCCTGCCCTCCCACATTGGTCTGCTGCCATCCAGTAGGGTAAGAGTGTTCTTCTAGCAGGCCTACTAGGGACTTGCACTAACTTAAAACGTAGCGCTGTTCAAGTTGGCTCTGAAGGTCAAACTTCTACATTGTTGTGCTGGGACTAGCGTGGGCTGCATCTGGGATTTGCTTCCAGTATTGAATGGGGAATAACCAGCCTCATAAGAAAGGGACAGAGACTCTGGGATATCACCCAGAGAGATGCTAGCATGCTGACTTTAAGAGACTGTGGTTATTATTTAATGCTCTGCCACTAGCTTGAACAGTGTGGGCAGTTCCTTCAGAAATTGGGCACTTGTTGATATACATTGCTTTTGTAGCTCCCCGGTCAATTCAATGCCTGACAGCAATGGTAACTCTGACCGTCTTGAGGTAGGGATTTTGAAATAGTTGGCAGTAGCCAGCGACATACATGCTCCTCTTCGGAAAGCTAGACCACATAGGCATAATAATGCATCTAAATGGTTCTCCAATGACTTAAAGTTTGCAAAACAAACTGCGCCACGCAGAACGCAAAAGGCAGAAAGACTATTCCTCCGTTAAAAAAGCAACTTACCAGTCACTTCTTAAGCAATACAAAAGGCTCATCATACAAGCCAATTCTGCTTTTTTCTCAGACAAAATTACTAATTCAACTAATAAGTCCAAGTTAATCTTCAAAATTGTGGCCGAATTGTCCAATCTGGATAGAATGACTCCTACTATTACTCCCACTCAAAATCTATGCGAGGACCTTAACCATTTCTTTATTGACAAAATTTCAAACATTAAAGCCAGTATCCTGTCCAGTCCTCATCTAGCTACATCTACAACAGACTGCAACTCTGTCATGTCTGATCTGCCCACTATTAGCAAGGAGAGTCTCATGGAACTACTGAGTAAAGTGAAATCAGGCTCCCCAACTGATCTCTGGCCCCTGAGGCCCCCAAAGTAGTCTTCTCTCGCTTCCCTGATCCAGCCCTATCCCTCGTCAACGAGTGAGTTGTGGCTGGGTTCCCAGATCTTTTAAGGAAGAGATTGTGGTCCCTCTACTGAAAAACACTGGCGATGACCCATCTATCTTAAAAAACTACCGCCCTATATCTTTGCTCTCCTACTTGGCAAAGTTACTCGAGGCTCATGTAGCCAAATGCATTTACTCTTTCATGGAGGAAACCAGTTTTCTTGATCTTCACCAAGCAGGCTTCCGGCCAGCCCACTCCACTGAGACAATCATTCTCTCAGTGGTAGACTAACTCCACGAAGCAGCTGACAGGGATATCACCCGGGCGCTGGGGCTTCTCGATCTCTTGGTGGCTTTTGACATGGCCCACCATGACATTCTGGCGGACCGTGTCGAGGCTGCAGGCTTCCAGGGCACTGCTCGGAAGTACATTACCTCATTTTTGAAGGACTGGTCCCAGGTGGTCAGGCTCGGTCTTCTGCTCCCCCAAGGTCATGCTGACTTGTGGTGTTCCTCAGGAATCCTCCTCATCACCCTACCTCTTCGATCTATACATTCGTTCACTGGTGCATGCCTTGAATCAAAAAAAGGTCAAAGTCTTCAATTATGCAGATGATCTCAACTGATCTTCACTATAGACGACTCCCCGGAATGCAAAACGTCTTTCCAGAACACAATGCTGTTTATCCAAGACTGAATAAATGACAATCAACAAACTGAACTCCGACAAAACGGAAATTGTCATTACCAGAAATAAACATGACCTGTGGAGGTCCACATTCTGGCCTGCCACTATGGGCTCTCCTCCTTTGCCAAAGAATTCAGTCACGAGCCTCGGAATACTGATCGAGCCTCAATTAGGGGCTGTAATTTTTTCCTCTTTTCTACAACTGTGGAAAATCAGAAAGATCATCAAACTCCTTTACTTTGAGGCTATCACTCAGGCTATGCTTGTTTTGGTCATCAAAATCCTAGATTATGCCAATTCTCTCTACTTGGGCCTCCCCCTCCAACTGGTCCAAAATCAGGCAGCCAGGCTACTGTACCAACAATCGCAAAAACGGTCACATTACCGCCCACCTTCTGAGGAAACTGCACTGGCTGCCCGTAGAACAGCGCTCCATCTTCAAGGCTGGTTGCCTTATTTTTAAATCATTACAGACTGGCAGTCCCACTTATCTCTGCTCGTATACAAAAATACACCACCACTCGCAGCCTGAGATCTATGCACTCGAATTTTTGTTGTATTCCTCTTAGGGTATCCATAAACGGGCTTTCCAATATCATGTCCTTATATAGGCACAATTCGCCCTGCCCTTATATAGGCATAAAATCCCAGCCCTTATTTAGGCATTAAACCATGCACTCCAAATACAGGCATGGTCTCTGACATCCGTCCACCCTAACGTCACAATGAGTTCATGAAGATCAGACCCTTAGGCTGCGGGAGTTTCCCTAGCCCAGGACTATTGATTTCTTCAAGGCCTCATATTATGCATGAACCATTATTCCTTAGGGGTTCATTCATGACGTCTTTCGCTGTCCGACTCACGTCAATACTAACATTCTTAGGTGCTCTCAGGTATAAATATACCTTCCCTAGCCCCTGTAAACCAGAGGAGACCTCGACTTCAGAGGAGCCCGTTTCCCGGCCTGACGCACTGAGAAGACGCTGTCATCCCTGCACGCAGAGTGTCCAGCTTCCAGTGATCTGACTTCCCTTGCGGGGTGTTGGAGTTCGAGTCTGGCAAAGAGATTCCTACCTCTCTCATTCTTCAGGTATGGAGCTGACAAGAACCTAGAGGGACTCTTGGCATACTAGGCATACTAGGCTTAACATACTCTTAGTATACCATAGTAAGGAATACTTCACCTACTTCATACCTCGCCCTACACTTAGGTTAGGTTAGGTACATTGGGGTAGAACTAGATTAGAAACGCAACGTATGAGTACTCGCATTTTTAGTCTGTGTTATTTATGTAACGGCATATGTACTAAAAGATAATGCGAACGCAGTATTATTTATTTCTACTGCTCACACTGTACATTATTTATCTCGCATACTGTCTTGTGATCGTAACAGCACATTTTACTTACACCAGAAACAAGACTGTTCAATAAATCTTTTATTGAAACGCCCGTCTATTTCTTTCTGTGTAACTTGGAGAAAACTAAGCATGCACGATTGAGCTGAGTGAAATAGTTATCTATTGTTTCCACGACTCTGGGACACGTTCGGATTCTAAAGGGAAACACAGTGGTCATGTTTTGCGGCTGCCAGAAACTACTCCGTTCTTGTTGTCAAGGAGTTTCTAGTGGCCTCTGAGCTAGCTGGCACAAGTAATTAAGTTTAATATACTCGATAGGGACATACTGACCTTAGTCCTATGTCAAACCTATAGGATATATTATTCCAATGCGCAGAGCCTATTAGGGAAATAGGAGCTACACTACATGGCGCCCAACGGTTTGGTAAGGCAGTAATTCAACGTTAGATACTGAGTAACTCAGCCGTGCTTTTTCTCTCAGAGACCCCTACCCATATACTCCAAAAGACGTCTGGAGTGGGCAGGGTTAGGTATCCACCACGGCTACATAGGGCAGTACCCTATATATTAGCTGTTTGGTTTGTCTCAACGTTGAAGGATACAGTGTTCCAAAATATTGTGCACCTTATCTTTATTTCCTTGAAACTTGTTCTACATTTTGCAAAAAACAAAATGACTGAAGACGCCGAAGACGGTGTAGCTGTGGCTGATCCAGCCCTACCAGCAGTTTTTAACTTAACCGGTTTAAATGAAACCGAGGAGGGTGTAATAAACATCGCTCAAAACTTAAGAAGAGCCATCACTTTAAAACTTATAAAATATGGCCTACCACCAAGAGGAGGTAGAGCAGTTTTCGTGATAGAGGCACATGAATCCTTTCAGACAGAGGTATTCTATTCATGGGTAATATTTCCTGAATCCAATTCAGTAACACACGTTTCACTTCTACAAAGAAGATGATCCACCAGAGGAATACATTCCTTTCGAGGATATAGAAATTCCATTAACATACCAAGAGCATCAGCTCTGGTTTAAAGGCGCCCTAAAACATCACAAAAACATTACTAGGCTCGGTCCACTAGGTAGACCAGGAGCAACGTGGCCGATTCTAGCCGGCTACACACCTCATCCTGATATTGAAGAGATGTCAGACGAGGATTTACTTACTCAACGAGTTAATAAAAATCTACAGACAATTGGTTCAATATGTCATGCGGACTTTTACAGTCCAGCAACCATTAACAATTCCAAATCAAACCCCTCACCAGGGGAATACACAAAAAATTACACCACAGACTCTACGCAGTCATGGGTAAAATGCCCACTAAACGTGAGCAAATTCCATTTTGGATAGCTCAAAAAATTACTCAAATCGAAGCAGTATTTCCAAATACTAGCCCGTATGAGAAACACAGAATCCTAACAATCAGTTTACCGATGGGAATCACACCACAACTGGAAGACTGCACCACTTGGGGCTCAGTCTTTGCTGCCATCTATACTAAAACACATGGCATTCCGTCAATTGCGGTAATACCTGATTTCCTAAAACAAATTCAAAACGAATACGGGGCAGAGCCTGCTCTAAATTTAGGTATGAAATTACTGAAAAATTTCGACCAGGTCTCAACAATAATATTATCTAATATTAAAGGGGAGGCGGCAGCAGCAGTGGCAATCCGCCAAAAATTAAGGGAATTCGATGTTACAGAACATCAAACTGAGCTACCCAGAATAATTGAACAATCTTATGCAGAATTAGGCAGAGATAGTTTGGGTGGAAGACCAGTGAAGCCGAAACTATCTGAAAGTCACTGAGAAGGACTCAATTAAACAAACTCCTACATCTTCTAAAAGAAGTGGGAGTCTACTAAACAAAAATCAAATGAGAAACGTTCTCAATCCCGAGGTAGGTCTCCTCAAAAGGAGCCCTCTGAAAGGAGGTATAACCTCAGGAATAGGGATAATTTGAGAAAACCTGACAGGTATCAAGATACTGATACACGTTCCTCTCGTCCCTTTCAGATCTCACAGACTTCGGAAAGAAGAGGACGATCAGAACATAAAGAAGAACGCGTGAAATCCAAAGAAGATAAACACGCTCCAAAAACCAAAACAAAACCTCAATTCTCCAAAAAGAAAGTAGCAGGTCTAAAGATCAGACATGCCGAGAATACTGAGATCACAACTCAAGAACGGAGAATGGGCTCAGACAATGCTGGACAGTGCAGCAGAAGTCACAATAGTTCGCCAGAACGTGAAGGAACTTCTGGAGATAGTGGACTTGAATGAGTACATCACAGTTGAGACTGTAGACACCAGGGTTAGTACTCCACAAAGGTTATATGAAATAACACTCCGGATGGAGGGAGACAAACCTAGACAGGTGAAAGCACTTTTTTGGGAAAGACTATCAAGAGGCTATGACATACTTCTAGCAGAAAAAGACTGGCCACCACAATTTGTCAGGGAGTGCCCACACGGCGAGGAAATTATTATGCCTGCCTTCTCCAACCATATTCCAATTCACCTAAAATATACATATGCCAGGAAATGGGCAGTGGCCCAGGCCCCAGCATTATATAACAAGCATTGGCATAGCCAATAGGTCTCGCCTTTGGGACCTTATAAGTGTTTAGCTGTGCAACATTTGATGTTGTTGACGAAAGGATATTGTGCTGCAGAAGTAAATACTTATAAGGTCATAAAGGGGAGATATATTGGATATGGTAATGATTGTTTTTTTTTTTTTTTTTAAGGACAAGAAGTGATTTTAGGCTGCGGCTGCCACTTAGCGTACCGTATTATACGTAGACGTTGTAGCTATATTTGAGCGAGGTAGAGAGGTGGACAGAGGTAGAGAGGTGGACAGAGGTAGAGAGGTAGGTAGAGAGCGAGGTAGAGAGGTAGAGAGGTAGAGAGAGTGGTAGAGAGAGAGGTAGAGAGCGAGGTAGAGAGCGAGGTAGAGAGCGAGGTAGAGATGTAGAGAGTGGTAGAGAGAGCGGTAGAAAGAGAGGTAGAGAGAGGTAGTGAGGTAGAGAGAGCGAGGTAGAGAGAGAGAGGGGTAGAGAGGTAGAGAGAGAAAGGTAGAGAGGTAGAGAGAGAGTTAGAGAGAGGTAGAGAGATACAGGGGTAGAGTCAGAGGTAGAGTGGCAGTGAGGTAGAGAGGGAGAGGTAGAGAGAGAGGGAAAGGGAGAGCGAGGGAGAGGTAGAGAGAGAGGGAGAGGTAGAGGGAGAGGGAGAGAGAGCTAGACAGAGCGGTAGAGAGAGAGGTAGAGAGCGAGGTAGAGAGCGAGGTAGAGAGCGAGGTAGAGAGCGAGGTAGAGAGCGAGGTAGAGAGCGAGGTAGAGAGAGCGAGGTAGAGAGAGCGAGGTAGGGAGAGCGAGGTGGAGAGAGCGAGGTGAGAGAGCGAGGTGGAGAGCGAGGTAGAGAGCGGGTGAGAGAGAGCGAGGTGGGGAGAGCGAGGTGTAGCGAGGTAGGGAGAGAGCGAGGTAGAGAGAGCGAGGTAGAGAGAGAGAGGGGTAGAGAGAGCGAGAGAGAGAGGTAGAGAGAGAGGTGAGAGAGAGAGGTAGAGAGAGAGAGAGAGAGAGAGAGAGAGGGAGAGAGAGAGAGAGAGAGAGAGAGGTAGAGAGAGAGAGAGAGAGAGAGAGGTAGAGAGAGAGAGGTAGAGAGAGAGAGAGGTGAGAGAGAGAGGGTAGAGAGAGGTAGAGAGAGAGAGGTAGAGAGAGAGGTAGAGAGAGAGAGAGAGAGAGAGAAGTAGAGAGAGAGGTGTATAGAGGTAGAGAGGTGTATAGAGGTAGAGAGGTGGACAGAGGTAGAGAGAGGTGGAGAGAGGTGGACAGAGGTGGACAGAGGTGGACAGAGGTGGACAGAGGTGGACAGAGGTAGAGAGAGGTGGACAGAGGTAGAGAGAGGTGGACAGAGGTAGAGAGAGGTGGACAGAGGTAGAGAGAGGTGGACAGAGGTAGAGAGAGGTAGAGAGGTGGACAGAGGTAGAGAGATACAGGGGTAGAGTCAGAGGTAGAGTGGCAGTGAGGTAGAGAGGGAGAGGTAGAGAGAGAGGGAGAGGTAGAGAGAGAGGGAGAGGTAGAGAGAGCGAGCGAGGTAGAGAGAGCGAGAGGTAGAGAGAGCGAGAGGTAGAGAGAGCGAGGTAGAGAGAGCGAGAGGTAGAGAGAGCGAGGTAGAGAGAGCGAGAGGTAGAGAGAGCGAGGTAGAGAGAGGTAGAGAGAGAGGGCGAGAGGTAGAGGGAGGGAGAGGTAGAGAGAGAGAGGGCGAGAGGTAGAGGGAGGGAGAGGTAGAGAGAGAGAGGGCGAGAGGTAGAGGGAGGGAGAGGCAGAGAGAGAGAGAGGGCGAGAGGTAGAGGCAGGGAGAGGTAGAGAGAGAGAGGGCGAGAGGTAGAGAGAGAGAGGGCGAGAGGTAGAGAGGTAGAGAGGTGGACAGAGGTAGAGAGAGGTAGAGAGTGGACAGAGGTAGAGAGGTAGAGAGGTGGACAGAGGTAGAGAGGTAGACAGAGGTAGAGAGGTAGAGAGGTGGACAGAGGTGGACAGAGGTAGAGAGGTGGACAGAGGTAGAGAGGTAGAGAGGTGGACAGAGGTAGAGTGGTAGAAAGAGAGAGAGGTAGAGAGAGGTAGTGAGGTAGTGAGGGAGAGAGGGAGAGAGGGAGAGAGGTAGAGAGAGGTAGAGAGAGAGAGGTAGAGAGAGAGAGGTGAGAGAGAGAGTGGTAGAGGTGGTGGAGAGTGGTAGAGAGAGGTAGAGAGAGAGGTAGGGAGAGAGAGGGTAGAGAGAGAGAGGGTAGAGAGAGAGAGAGGTGAGAGAGAGAGGGAGAGAGAGAGAGGTAGAGAGGGAGAGGTAGAGAGAGAGAGGTAGAGAGAGAGAGAGAGAGAGAGAGAGAGAGGGAGAGAGAGAGAGTAGAGAGAGAGAGGTAGAGAGAGAGAGTGAGAGAGAGAGGTGAGAGAGAGGTAGAGAGAGGGAGGTAGAGAGAGGGAGAGAGAGGGGTGAGAGAGTAGAGAGAGAGAGGTAGAGGAGAGAGGTGGAGAGAGTGGTAGAGAGAGTGGTAGAGAGTGGTGGAGAGAGGTAGAAAGAGAGAGAGAGAGAGGGAGGGAGGGAGGGAGAGAGAGAGAGAGAGGTAGAGAGAGAGAGGTAGAGAGAGAGAGGTGGAGGGAGAGAGAGGTGGAGGGAGAGAGAGAGAGGTAGAGAGGGGTGGAGGGAGAGAGAGAGAGAGAGAGAGAGAGGTAGAGAGAGAGAGAGAGAGAGAGAGAGAGAGAGAGAGAGAGAGAGAGAGAGAGAGAGAGGGAGAGAGAGAGGTGAGAGAGAGAGGTGAGAGAGAGAGAGGTAGAGAGAGAGGGTAGAGAGAGAGAGGTAGAGAGAGTGGTAGGGAGAGAGGTAGAAAGAGAGGTAGAAAGAGAGAGGGTGGAGAGGTAGAGGTAGAGAGAGGTAGAAAGAGAGAGAGGTAGAGAGAGGTAGTGAGGTGGAGAGAGGTAGTGAGGTGAGAGAGCGAGGTGAGAGAGAGAGAGAGAGGGGAGAGAGAGGTAGAGAGAGAGAAAGGTGAGAGAGGTAGAGAGAGACAGTTAGAGAGAGAGGTAGAGAGAGACAGTTAGAGAGAGGTAGAGAGAGACAGTTAGAGAGAGGTAGAGAGAGACAGTTAGAGAGAGGTAGAGAGAGACAGTTAGAGAGAGGTAGAGAGATACAGGGGTAGAGTCAGAGGTAGAGTGGCAGTGAGGTAGAGAGGGAGAGGTAGAGAGAGAGGGAGAGGGAGAGAGAGAGGGAGAGGTAGAGAGAGAGGTAGAGAGAGAGGTAGAGAGAGAGGGAGAGGTAGAGAGCGAGGGAGAGAGAGATAGGTAGAGCGGTAGAGAGAGAGCGGTAGAGAGCGAGGTAGAGAGGTAGAGAGAGAGCGGTAGAGAGAGAGCGAGGTAGAGAGAGAGCGAGAGGTAGAGAGAGCGAGAGGTAGAGAGAGGTAGAGAGAGAGAGGGCGAGAGGTAGAGAGAGAGGGCGAGAGGTAGAGGGAGGGAGAGAGGTAGAGAGAGGTAGAGAGAGAGGTAGAGAGAGAGAGGTAGAGAGAGAGGTAGAGAGGTAGAGAGAGAGGTAGAGAAGTATAGAGAGAGGTAGAGAGGTAGAGAGAGAGGTAGAGAGGTAGAGAGAGAGGTAGCGGGGTAGAGAGAGAGGTAGCGGGGTAGAGAGGTAGAGAGAGAGCTAGACAGATGTAGAGAGAGGTAGAGAGGTGGACAGAGGTAGAGAGGGGTAGAGAGGTGGACAGAGGTAGAGAGAGGTGGACAGAGGTAGAGAGAGGTAGAGAGAGGTGGACAGAGGTAGAGAGAGGTGGACAGAGGTAGAGAGAGGTAGAGAGGTGGACAGAGGTAGAGAGGGGTAGAGAGGTGGACAGAGGTAGAGAGAGGTGGACAGAGGTAGAGAGAGGTAGAGAGAGGTGGACAGAGGTAGAGAGAGGTAGAGAGGTGGACAGAGGTAGAGAGAGGTAGAGAGAGGTGGACAGAGGTGGACAGAGGTAGAGAGAGGTGGACAGAGGTAGAGAGAGGTAGAGAGGTGGACAGAGGTAGAGAGGGGTAGAGGGTGGACAGAGGTAGAGAGAGAGTGGACAGAGGTAGAGAGAGTAGAGAGAGGTGGACAGAGGTGAGAGAGGTGAGAGAGGTGGACAGAGGTAGAGAGGTAGAGAGGTGGACAGAGGTAGAGAGGTAGAGAGGTGGACAGAGGTAGAGAGGTAGAGAGGTGGACAGAGGTAGAGAGGTAGAGAGGTGGACAGAGGTAGAGAGGTAGAGAGGTGGACAGAGGTAGAGAGGTAGAGAGGTGGACAGAGGTAGAGAGGTAGAGAGGTGGACAGAGGTAGAGAGGTAGAGAGGTGGACAGAGGTAGAGAGGTGAGAGAGGTAGAGAGATACAGGGGTAGAGTCAGAGGTAGAGAGAGAGCGAGAGAGATAGGTTGAGTGGTAGAGAGAGAGCGGTAGAGAGAGAGCGAGAGAGATAGGTAGAGTGGTAGAGAGAGAGCGGTAGAGAGAGAGCGAGGTAGAGAGAGAGCGGAGCGAGGTAGAGAGAGAGAGAGGGCGAGAGGTAGAGGGATGGAGAGGTAGAGAGAGAGAGAGGGCGAGAGGTAGAGGGATGGAGAGGTAGAGAGAGAGAGAGGGCGAGAGGTAGAGGGA